>CM051029.1:14839158-14906658 GCA_027627225.1 Congeria kusceri | reverse complement strand
TCAATGTGTGCGCTATTTTTAGATTCTTCAAGCATTACAGAAGGGCATTTATTTCATATTTATATAATTTATTCATTAATTATCTGAATGCAAAATTTATGTTTGTATAATAATCACAACGTATTCCGAAATAGCCTAAAATCATTTCGTGTTAATATTATGATTTTTTTTTTATTAGCAATTTTCAAGAATGACCCCTTATTTAACGTATTCGACATTAATATTTAGAATATCTTAGCACGTTTGAATAATTATTTGCTGTGTACCCCACTGTTCTTTTAATGTATAGGGAATTTAAACACTTGGTCCGTGTTGCTTTTATAGTTTTAAGTTCCCAGGTATCCCGATGTGTTCAGTTTCATTTGTATCACAATGTGGTTCAAAACTGGGATTACAACTTTGACTGTGTTGTTAAATGTATATTGTATACGTACGTAACTTACTCATGTAAACTTAACATATGTTAACTATTGATTGTACATAGTTACATTTATATTTTAATACAAATCTTTATATATAAATACTTATGCATTTTTACATGCGAGTTTATCTTAATTCATCGTGAAACATATAAACCGTAATAATATAAATGTGCTCGAAATCTTTTTATTTAATAACATGCTATATTTTATTGATATAAAAAGGCGCAGATAATCCAGTTTTGATATCCAATTCAACATCGGTGAAGGTCAATGAAACTTTACAATTAACTTGCACACATTCCACCAAAACATCTGTATCATGGTGGCGCCAACCAGCAGGTAATAATAGGTTAACAAAAATCCTCTCAATGGGATATGATGGCAGCAACTGTAAATGGATTCCGTTGATGCTTCCGGGTGAATTTTCGACCTGTGGGTGTAGCGGAGCGACGACATTTACATGTACACTGAAACCCTTGCACACAACAAATCACGGTGACAAATGGAAGTGCTCGGTTGCGATCGATTTGCAAACTCATTTCAGCATTGAAACAACGCTAACGATAACAGGTAAAATTCTAGTAGTAGTTATAGTGGTAGTAGAAGTAGTAGTAGTAGTAGTAGTAGTAGTAGCAGTAGTAGAAGTAGTAGTAATAGTAGTAGTAGAAGTAGTAGAAGTAGTAGTAGTAGTTGAAGTAGTAGTAGTAGTAGTAGAAGTAGTAGTAGTAGTAGTAGTAGTAGAAGTAGTAGTTGTAGAAGTAGTAGTAGTAGTAGTAGTAGTAGTAGTAGTAGTAATAGTAGTAGTAGTAGTAGTTGTTGTAGAAGTAGTAGTAGTAGTAGTAGTAGTAGTAGCAGTAGTAGTAGTAGTAGTAGTAGTAGTAGTAGTAGTTGTTGTAGAAGTAGTAGTAGTAGTAGCAGTAGTAATAGTAGTAGTAGTAATAGTAGTAGTAGAAGTAGTAGTACTAGTAGAAGTTGCAATAGTAGTAGTAATAGTAGTAGTATTAGTAGTAGTAGTAGTAATAGTAGTAGTAGTAGTAGTAGTATTAGTAGTAGTAGTAGTAATAGTAGTAGTATTAGTAGTAGTAGTGGTAATAGTAGTAGTAGTAGTAGTAGTAGTAGTAGTAGACAGTAAAAGTTTGTTCAACGAACTACGTGACCCAAATCGTTTAAAATGGCCCAGAATAACTTTTGCATCACATTAATTTGAAACCATATTGAGACACCAATCTACAGAAGCGGCTCGTCGAAGCTAGCAAAAGTTGTAGCCAAACAATCGCCTTCTGGTTTCATGACTCTTATGTGACGTCGTGGAAACACTTTGGTTTATTGTTTCCGTTCATAATCCTTATGGTGCACGTTTGGTGGATGACGGAAACACATGTCTACTGGATTTCGCCTACAAGAGTAGGCCCGTACGCGGCTTCGCGCTCCACTAAACCTCGTATGGGTAAACCGCTCGTGACGGTGGGAAGAACGGAGGTGACGAGTCCGTTATGTGCCTAGCAATTGGGTAGGCACCCAATGGATAGTTACGGCGGTCATGGAAGGACGAGGGCTGTCTCGGAGTTCCTGTGTTGCAATTTCGAACTTTAATATGTTTCCAGTTGACCGTTGACTCACTTGTAGAACTTTCCAAATTGTTCTAATGCGACATTTAATATGGCAAACGGAATTGCCATGAATTGTCGACGGGGTGATGACATACCCTGCCTCTGTGACGATGTAGTGTTTTTCCTGAGTTGTATTGTACCAAGAAAACTAACAGAAAATGTCTTGTGATTATAAGATCAACTCACAAGGCATTAAAGCTGGTCCTCTTGGTCCAAACTATCTTGAAACATCCAAAGTAATAATTTAATCCGTTTGCACTTTAAACGATTTATTTCACGAATTCGAATTGACTCACTTTGGTTTACATTAGTTTTCCAGCTGTAGTCTGTCCATTTCTCCTACTGTAACTGCGATTGATCATAACGCACATTTTTAAATGTTGTTTTACCTGTATAAAGTATTAATATCCAGCAATCACATTCAGTAATTTTAGTACCTAATATGTTTATGTAAAAAATGATCAGCGTTCTCTTCTCCGCCATTTTGTTTCGATGGCCGTATTGTGGCCGATTCCTGGCCGTAATGAGTACGGTTGTCCGCGGCCAGTATTCAAACATTGGTTAACCACATTTCGGCCAGTTTTCAATTCTTGGCTGGTCGTTTTGTGTTCGATCGGCCTAAAACCGAATGTCCGGCCAAGATTCGATCAATCGATAGTCAGTCTAAAATTAGTTTTCACGGAGATTGAAGCAACATCAGAATGCTCCCGAATAATGTAAACTTTTAGATCCTTTTTATTTACAATGTGTAATCCAATTTTAAATGTGAATAACACCTACAGAGAACACTTTTAAGTTAAAGTAAATCCTTTTAAACACTATTTCACGGTGCTTATTCGTCAGATGGCATTTAAACGCATTTCGTTTATCTTTCAATAACACTGCGTAAAACACATGTGCATTCATTTAAATCCAGCGACTGTGTGAACTTCGTGTTTGTCTACGTCGTTATGCATATGCGATTGCTATTTTTAAACTCGCGGAGAATTTCGGAGAACTCAACGCTCACGTTCACTTTCACATTGTTTGTTCCGAAATAAAAATGTGATTAAACTAATCTGAATATCGTTGAACGCTTATCTTGGATGAACTTTTGAAGAAGTAGTAGTAGAAGTAGTAATAGTAGTAATAGTAGTAGTAATAATAGTAGTAATAGTAATAGTAGTAGTAGTAGTACATGTAAGAGCAGTACGAGGAGTGGGAGGAGGAATAGCAGTGATAATAGCCGCAACAGCAGCAGTAGTAGTACTAGTAGTAGTAGTAGTAGTGGCTGTGGTTGTTGTACGTTCTTGAACAGATAGAGTATACGTTTATATTTTACTTCTGTTTTAAATAAAATTTATTTCAAGTTTGTTAGAAACATATCATCGTTTTGTTTTATTTGTATTAGTTCCAGTGGATTATGTAACCCTGACACCGACCATCCAAACAATTTATGTATTACCCAACCTCCCAATCAGTTCCATCAGCTGTGTGTCATCAATGGGACGTCCAGCACCAGTCATTACCTGGTACTTGGATAACAGAACTCTTTCTGACTACACGGATGATAAGGACCTTACTGGGAATAGTAGCAGTGTTACAGTGGCAGATGTGACGACCAGCACTCTTACGATGAAACCTACTACTGAGTACCACGGAGTCAACATTTACTGCAATGTTTCAAACGGATATGACTCTATTAAATCTAACAGGACATTGCTTATCGATGTGCTGAGTAAGTACTTGGTAATGCTCTGAAAGATATTTTTTTTCCAAAAAAGTCAAAGATGTAAATGCAGTCTTTAAAAAAATTGTGTAATTATATAATTTTCTTTCTAAGAATCAAAGACGGTAATGCACGCATAATGTTTCGCAAAACTGTCCATGTTAAACTGATATCCATATTCATCCACTAAGTAAATAATATGTATGTGATTTATCACGGTGATTTATACTTGTTACTTACAAAATATATATTCATCGTTTTAGTTAAAGCAATGATATAATGTAAAGCAATTAGAACAAACTCTTAAATATTCAAAACCATAATTTCAGTCGATTCCTTAAAGCCGACAATTATGTACATGATGCAAATTGTAAGAGAAAATATTTCTGTGATACACAACCGAACTGTGTCGCTACAATGTAACTCATCTGGAAACCCAACGCCAAATATTTCATGGGCTTTATCTAACGGCACAGTGATTAATTCAACAATGGCAGTACTAAAATGGGACGAACGGGTAAACACAGTCGTAGTCATCTGCAGTGCCACAAGTTTCATGCAGCCAACATACGGACCCACGAAAACAACAATAAATGCTATAAGTTTACTTGTCGACATATTACGTGAGTTCCTAAGTAATTACAGTGTTTATATTAAATATTCAATGCGTGTTCCGGTGTCATTGTTGGGTAGTATTGGTCAGTAAATCATTTAGCAGTCCGTTTATAATCATCTTTCTATTTGCACATGTAATGTGAAGTCGTTTGTAGATACTAATGGGTTCTGTCCATTACTTCAGACCAAATTAACAATCTAGCTTCAACCTTTTTCACTTACAATGTGTTACGTACTCCTTATATCATTTCATCTTTCCTTCATCCACAATAGAATTGTATAATTGGACGCTTTATTAAATCATTTGTGATAATAATAACAACGTATTTTTCCGTCTCTCAGTCGTCATAGTATCCTTTTGTCTACAGGTTATCATGATGTAATTTCGTACGCTTGTAAATTCCACTCCTGGACAAATACTCACAAGGTTCATGCATGTGTAATGAACCTAATAGTCGGATTTTACAGAAACCTGTATTTATTGAAGATCATTGTCTTAGTGGAGAGTACATCCAACGTTATTTATATTGTATTTTTAAGCCTTATACCGTTAATTACATTGTGTCATTTATTAATCTATGAATAGCTTGAAATATGTTGAATGAATCCAAACACAGCCAAGCAGTCAAGCAGAATGACTTTCTTCGAATGAAGGAAAGACGCGTACATATTTAGTAGTATTATTTACATAATTGTGCTGTAGATGACTTTTATATGTTTAATGAACGCAACATACTCTATCTAAGATCTTTTAGAATAAAACATCATATCATGATCTACGTTAAATAGATTTTTTTAATAAAAACACAATTGTTTTGTTCAGTAATGTTATATTTTTTTACAGTGGTTATTGGTAAATGGTATAACGCATTTATCGTTTTAAAGTGATGTTTGTTTTAAAATGTGCGGAAATATCAATGTGTTTATTTGGGATCAAAACATGAACGTTAGATTGGATATATAGTCTTTCTCTTCATTCTGGTAAATAAGCAGCTTTAAACCGTATTTGTGCATTTTACAGTTTATGATGTTATCAAGTAGATTACGTCACATTTTGTTTTTCCTCATCGATTCACGACACTTGAAGGGACTATGTCATCGAAAAATTGGCTTCCTTTTGCACCATTATTTAAATTATTTTATAGATATGTGTGTTTTCTAAAACATGTGCATTAAATAAATAAAAAATAATATAATGCACAATCAGATATTTGATATTCGAACAAATTAAATCCCAAGCAGGTATTAAAATCATGACTTAGAAGCAATTCAAAGAAATGACAGTAGACCGCGCTTTAACAAACTGCGTTATTATACTTGGTACATAGTAAGAAGTCATGTATAAACTATGGTTACACCAAATGCTTACAATTCTGACGTCAAAATGTAAACGGGAAAAGGGCAATAAAACACAACCCATAGTATAAATTGATTTTATCTCAGAATGCGTACACTCTTTTCCCATTATATATTCCCTGTTTTAACCGTTATTTATATGCCAGTATTACACATGTAATATCTAAATTTCAGATAAAAAAAAAAATTCGCCCCCTTGAGGCCATTTTCGATGGTATAGTCCCTTTAAGGATTTAATTTATTTAATATTTACGTTTATTAGGTGATAAAATATGTTTTATTTTTGGCATGAAGATTAATTTTATTTTCATTAAATTTTACAACGGTTTAAATTGTTCATTCTTATTTACTTAAATATTATTATACAACAAAGCGGTATGGCCTAATCTGGAATTTATTCGGTATTACGGCTTCGAATTCAAATTCGTGAAGACTACCTGAGACTTTCACTGTTATTATTAGTCCAGATGCCAGCCAGTGATTTACATATGCATAACCCAACTTTGCAGTACACACAAAATGTTTTGGTATTAAAATGTTCAGACGATGTCCTCTCTTAGAATCTGTTGTATGACACTTTGTCATCCTTGGGCATTTTTAAATAATACAAGATGGCCGCCAAGATGGCCGCCTACAAGTATAAATCGGTCTATGGGCTTGTATATCATCTAAATAGTTATTCCACATACTCCAAATCATACACATTGATAATATGTGTGTTTTTAATCTGAATTCTCAAAAGTTTATATAGGCACGTTTTAAATCCAAAATGGCCGCCAAAGTATAAAAAATGTATTTTTAATTGTTTTAACGGTGATTAATTGACAAATTATATTTTATTTGCGTGTAAGTTGTATTTTAACTTGTAGTATGCGTATTATTAAAGTATTTGTTATATTAAACGTATTTATAGGCAGGTTTTAAATCCAAAATGGCCTCCGAAATGGCCGCGAAAGTAGGAACAATGTATTTTTAATTGTTTAAACAGTGATCAATTGAAGAATTGTATTTTATTTGCATGTAAGTTGTATTTTTAACTAATTGCACGAATGTCATCAATGTATTTGTATTGTTAGAAGTATTAATATGCAGGTTTTCAATTAAAAATGGCCACCCAAATGACCTTTAAAATTGCCGCTAAAGTATGAAAAATGTATGTTTCAACTGTTTCAACGGTGATTAATTGGACAATTGTATTTTATTTGCAGTTAAGTTTTATTTTAACTAATGGTATTTGTGTTCTTAATGTATTTGTATTCCTGCCAATATTTATAGGCAGGTTTTAAATCCAAAATGGCCCCCAAAATGGCCGCCAAAGTATGACAATTTTATTTTTAAGTGTTTGCATGGTGATTAATTGGACAATAGTATTTTATTTGCATGTTAGTTGTATTTTAACTTATTGTGACTCTGGTAAGCTTATTTTCTAACTTCTCAATTATAGTATTTAAAATTACACAAACTTATCCGCAGACATGTAAAATATTGTAATTTGCATATACATGTAGTACAAGATAAAGAAGCCTTTTATTTTTTTAAACAATGTATATAATTATTGACAAAATTCGCACATATTCTGAAATCATATCTTTATATGTATAATACTGTTAATATTTGGAATCATTACACAATATTAACTATACATTTTCTATTTATACACAGGTAGTAATATTAATTTGTGTTTGTGAACTATTATGTTCAACTTTCTGTGTCACTTGCAGATTTCCAGTCATCACTGTCATCATTCAATGCCTTTTGTATACGCTTGTTTTAACAATTACAAATTGCATTACATTTACACAAATGTGTATGCCAGATTTGCATTGTTGCACCGACACATCTATTTGTAACATACGGGGTTTCATATGTACAGCTACAGCTGACAAGGTTACTGGCGCATGGTGGAGCTGGTGTTTTGTTGTATTATGCTGTTAGAGGATCGAGTGCCTTAGATGGTATGTCTTAACTCCAGCTCAACATCAAAGTTTGGTGGATCGGGATCAAGTGATAACTTCCATACACATATAAGAAAGTGGTTCCGCTAGGCATTTTCACAAATGACTTTGAAAACTGCGGAAGTATCCGAGGTTTTGGCATCTTCTTCATTGCTTTTCATCCAATGTTCGTCTATAGAACTCCGTAGATCAGACATGCTGTTTCCCCCGTTTCCATAGCAACAAACGATGAAAGCGGTGGCTTCAGTTTCCACTTCATCAAGGTTACAATCAAATCATCAAAAGTTTATTTTCTGTACAATTTTCTAACTGATTTTAATTGCTCAACCTCCGCGCAGAGATTTGACATGTTCCGAGCATAGCTCTAGTCAAATCCCTGACATGATAATAAACAACATGATGATGATCGATTGTAATCTTTAAGCTATTATTTATGGCTTAAATTAGTTATTGTCTTTTTCTGTTTTCATTATTGATTGCAAACGATATATAAAACGTCCATTCATATAGAAAATTGCACTGAGTTGCATTTAATAAGTACATCTGGAAGGATTTCACTTGTGATGGCAGTGGTTACCGTTAACCGATAGGGAAGGTAACCGCCGCTGCGAAGAATTTGCTAATTGCTAATACCGGTCAGTCTCGATATGGTGTCGTTTCCTGTAAGTGCATGGGCAGCGAGCAAACTTGTTTTGATTGGTTGGTGTTTTGCTACAGTTGCCCCGATATTGATTATCGTCCGTTCACCGCTAGTAACCTCCATCAACATCATTGTAGGCAATTTAGTCAGGGAACATAAGTGAAGGGGGAGAATATAGTTAATATTGTTTAATGATTCAAAGCATTAACAATATTATTGCATAAAGATATTCATTACGAATATAGGAGCGAATTTTAGTCAATGCATTGTTATATAAATAAAAGGCTTCATTGTGTTATTCTATATTTAAATTAGCGATGTAAACGCATATCCGGATATACGAATATGTTAGAATCCAGACAAAAATTCCGAAAATTCGTATACAGTTTTGAAAATTACATTTTCCTTCATGTTGTAGGAGTCATACAGACGCCATTGCTGTATTATATATTAGGTATAAGCCTAACACAGCTTTAGGCCACTTCAGACTTTACAGGAGGTCCACCCCTCGTACTGCGGATGTGTCATAAACACATCTCTCGGTTGTTACGTTATTATCATAAAACAACAGGTTAACGGTAAGACTGTCTTGTCTAATCAGTTTGCTTCGAATATAGCAGTAAGCCTTATGTTTGTGCAAATTAAAAGTTTAATTGGGGGTATTTAATTTGACATACCAAAAATTGCATGCGAAACAAAATATACAAATCAGGTAAATCACCAGCAAAAACGAATAGTTTATGTTGCATGTCCTTTTTTTATAACATGAAACTGTTTTGTTTTCTAAATACATGTATCTTAATTTAGATGTGTCTGATGTGCACTGAAATATGCAACTTTAACATGCGCAAGAGTCTAGCTTCTTTTGCTGATCTATATGTTTATCCGGATATTACATACGAATATTCGGATACCAATTCTGGTATCTGTTGACATCTCTAATTTAAATGACATCATCTTTCATTGTTAAGGGTATATTTTTGTAATGTTGAATACTATAGTTGAAAAGTCAAGTTGCAACATAGGTTTATAAAAGTCAAAATAAGTTAAACTACAACTAACATGCAAATAAAATACATTTGTCCAATTTATCATCATTGAAACAGATAAACATACATATTGCAAACTTTAGCGGCCATTCCGGATTAAAAACCTGCCTAAAAATTATTTAAGAATGCAAATACATTTAAAACACATATAACTTTAGTTAAAATACAACTTACATGCAAATTAAATACATTTGTCCAATTGAGCACCGTTGAAACAGTTAAAAATACATGTATCACATTTGGCGGCTATTTTAGATTTAAAACCGGCCTATTAATACTTTTGAGAATACAAATACATAAATAACACAAATACCATTAGTTAAAATACAACTTACATGCAAATCAAATACAATTATCCAATTTAGTACCGTTGAAACAGTTAAAAATACATTTATCACACTTTGGCGGCAATTTTGGGTTGAAATCCTGCCTATAAATATTTTGGAGAATACAAATACATTAATAACACACATACTTTTAGTTAAAATACAACTTACATGCAAATAAAATGCAATTGTCCAATTTTGTACCATTAAAACAGTTAAACATACATTTCTCAGTCTTTGGCGGCCGTTTTGGAGGCGATTTTGGCGGCAATGTTTGATTTAAAACCTGCCTATAAAACTTTTGAGAATACAAATACGTTAATAACACACATATTATAATTTAAAATACAACTTACGTGCAAATAAAATGCAAGTGTTCAATTTATTACCGTTAAAAAAAACAGTTAAAAATACAGTTGTCATACCTTGGCAGCCTATTTGAGGCCATTTTGGTGGCCATTTTGGATTTAAAACCTCAAATAAGTACTTTTATGAATACAAATACAGTAATAACCCAATACTATTTGTTAAAACACAACCTGCATGCAAAAAAAAATGCAATTGAACAATGTATTACCATTAAAACCGTTAACAATACAATTCTCATACTTTGGCGGCCATTTTGGAGGCCATTTTGGCGTCCATTTTGGATTTAAAATCTGCATATATAAACTTTTGAGAATTCAGATACATTAAAAACACACATATTATCAATGTGTATGATTTGGAGTATGTGAAATAACTATTTAGATGATATACAAACCGATAGCCGATTTATACTTGTAGGCGGACATCTTGGCGGCCATCTTGGATTATTTCAAAATGCCCACGGGTGACAAAATATCATACAACAGATTCTAAGAGAGGACATCTACCTGAACATTTTGATACCAAAACATTTTGTTTGTACTCAAAAGTAAGGCTACCCCCTCTGGTATCTGGACTATATGATGCTAGGTCTTAAAGTCGTGTTGAATAGAAGAGATGTAGCTGATACTTTTTATTCCGTTTCATGGCGCATCAGAAAGTTGCTAGTCTTTTGCTCTGCTTGACATTTAACCTTTGCGTACATAAAAAGTTATTTTAACTGAATTGTGCATTAACTTGCATTACTAGTTCATTTAAATTGTAATGCTAAGGGGTTAATATCCATTTAAATATGCATGTATTGTGATTAATTCCGGAACAAATGTGAAGTTGGCGATGCATTAAACCGGTTAACAACCCAATGTTTTACATGAACCGTTTTTTTTGTGTGTGTTGCTGATCAGAGAAGCTTTAACCATTATCATATAATCGATTACAGTGCAATGGATATAAAAGTGACTAGGCCATACCAATTTTGATTATATGATTAGCGTTCCCGGGATAGTAGGTTTTTGGATACCTGAACCGATACACAACTAATTTACAATGTGAAAAACCGAGTTGGAATGCTATACAAATTTGAAAAAAACAACCTTTAGGTGTTTTACCAATATTTGTAAAAACAGTGTGCAACAAGTCAATTTACACAGTTAAAATACTGTTTTAAGTAGGTCCGCAATATGAAGATGTTATATAACAGTTTTGCAGGTAAACATTTGCTTTAGCTTGTACCACTGCACGGAATAAGTTGTGAAAGAACAATGTTTTTTTTATCGAAACATTGTTTGTTTTTTTCCTGGCTGGTTGGTAGTTTTCGAAAAATTATGGGGACGCTAAACATAGAATCAAATTTGTATGACCCTACACGAAACCAACTACTGAAACTTAAACATAATTCTTAAACGATTTACTTCATATTAATTTTATCGGAAAAATGTGTCGAAATCTCCTTGGAACATGTATGTGGCGTACATCTGTTTGTTATAAGTATATATCTTGCCGCAGATCCTCCATCTAACCCAGTGTGTAATATCGGGAGCCTTCAGTTAACAACACATATCATCCGTGCTGTTAAAAATGAAAAATTTGCAATGATGTGTAACAGCACGAGCAACCCCCCTCCCACACGGTATACCTGGACACTGCCAGGACGCGAGCAACAGCACGGACACAATCTCACTATACCACACGTACAGTCTATCGGTACTAATGTCTACACACTGGAGATTGTCAATTCCATGAAAGCAACTTTTGCGGAACAGATCGTTACTGGAAATGTAACTTTGTCTTTTACGTTGGAAATATTATGTGAGTACATTTTAAAATTAAAATGTGTCAATAATGTTGAATTTCAATCTCAGTAACTTCTCCATACTTTCATTACTAATATAAATTAACCGATTTGATTGTTGTAAATCTTAAATGCGTTTGAATGCAAAACCAAAATCTTTAAAACGCATTACTTGTGCAAGAATTGACCACAAATGCATATTATAGAAATTTATACCTATTGCAGATCCTGTGACAGGACTTTCTCTCTTTTATCGAGGGCTGCCTGACCAACAAATTACCAGTGAGACCATAAGCATTGTAAGCGATCGTGAGGTTAGTTTTAGATGCAATGCTGCGTCAAATCCGGCTGCCAGTTATGTATGGACATCAAATGGCGTTCTGTCTGTCATTGGTCCTTACTGGAATACAACTATCATGGGCGACACCAATATCCAATGTATTGCAAGCAATACTCTCGACCCGACTGGGAAGGAACCGATAAACACTTCTAGTTTAATGAGCGTTACAGCAAATGTACTGTGTGAGTAGGCTTGGCTTTGTTTACAAATTAATGTTTGTGGTTGCAGTTTTCTGGAACGTACATGTGTCTCACCGTGAATAATCCTTATTCGTCTACGAAATATAAAAAGTATTGTAACTTCAAAACTACATACGTTATTCACTTGAAACTTAGAATATACAATTTTCATCAACTCCAGTGTCAGGGGCAATATTCCCCATAACTTTGTTTTGTATTTTGACAGAGTTGTGCCCCTTTTTCATTTAGATTTTCTGGTTACAGTTTATATTTAAAAGTTTTGTAACTTCAAGACTACATAAGTTATTCACTTGAAACTTGAAACTAACCTTGGTCATCAACTCCAGTATCAAGGGCAACATTCCCTATAACACTGTTTTGTATTTTGACAGAGTTATGCCCTTTTTTCACATAGATGTTCTGGTTAAAGTTTATATTCAAAGGTTTTTTAACTTCAATACCACAAAAGCTATTCACTTGAAAATTGTAATATACCTTTGTCATCAACTCCAGTATCAGGGTGAATATTCCCCATAACTCTATTTTGTATTTTGACAGAGTTATGCCCCTTTTTCACATATATTGTCTGGTTAAAGTTTACATTCAGAAGTTTTGTAACATAAAAACTACATAAGTTAATCAATTGAAACTTGGAACTAACCTCTGTCCTCAACTCTAGTATCAGGGTCAACATTACCCATATCTCTGTTTTGTATTTTGACAGAGTTATGCCCTTTTTTTCACATAGATTTCCTGGATAAAATTTATATTTAAATGTTGTGTTACTTCAACAAATAGATAAGTTATTCACTTGAATCTTGGAACTAACCTTTGTCATCAACTCTAGTATCAGGTGCAACAATACCCATAACTCTGTTTTGTATTTTGACAGTGTTGGCCCACTTTTTACATAGACTTTGTTGTTAAAGTTTTTGTTCCAAAAATGTATAAACTATACAAGGCTTCACTTAAAAGTTTGTATTTTAACAAATTTTCATGTATCTCACCATGAATAATTCTTTTTCGTCTACGAAATATAAAGAACTATATTCAAGTTTGCGTTGATAAAATATACGACTGGGAAGCCGTAGTCACAACAATTGTAATTTTAATTTGGAAATTGAATTATTTTTGTATATTACCGTCCGTTCCTGCATTTTATTTTAAAAACATTGTTTAATCATTTAAAAATACTATATTTTTTACATTTGGGTGAGGTTTGCAATTATATACAATAATGTTAAATTGTATATGCATGAGTCGTTTGTGTATGAGCTCTGTGGACAAGCACTTTATGAATGCATTTCATTTCTACACTTCATCAATGTGTTTAGTGTTTCGTGTAACTGAAATAAATTATGTTTATCCAGTTGTTCCAGAGACACCAATGTTCACATTTCACACATGTGTGAAGGGTGTCCAAACACAAAACTTGAAGGTAATCCAAGATTACTCCGTTAACGGCACATGTACCACAAGGAGTAAACCCACTCCAACGTATTCGTGGACGCCTCGTGCCTTTGGAAATGGCGATAGTTTCTTCATCAGCAGGGTTATTCGATCTCACAGCGCAGAGTACACATGCATAGCTGATAATATAATAAACATGACATTTGATGGAAATGTCAGGGGAACAAATCAATCCAGTTTTCGGCTAGATGTTCTAGGTAGAGGTGTTTTTTGTTGTTTACCTTTAACTTTAATCATGATTATGTGTAAGTGATAGTGATTGAAACATGTGTTGATCATTTTTCCTCCATGTCGCAGTCTTGTAGTTTTAAAGCTCGATATTAATATTTATGTTGTATTATTCTTTTATGTAACTGAAGGTAAGCCGAGACCTTCCCCATTTTCTCCACCGATTACAAGTGTCTTTAGAAGATCAAATGATTCCGTTAACCTCGTGTTCACTATTGTGGCGAATCCTCCTCCCAGTGACGCATCGGCATATGTTTGGAGGAAGAAAATGAAAGAGAATGGCAACTGGGTGACACTAAACACTGCTAGTGAATTTCAAATACACATTTCCGAAGACAGAGTGCAGACTAACCTGTCAATATCTCAACTACACGGTGAAGACTTTACAAACTATTCGGTCCGTGTTTACAATAGCTTTGGCTCTACAGAACAGGAATTTGTCATTCGAGCAATTGGTATATATATTTGTTATTTATTTTCTCACTTCAATTATAGCAATAAATGTATGACTGACTAAATGTATTAGACAATGTTTTTTTTTCTCACAGTCGCGCAACCAGGTTTTTTAATTTATAGCAAAATAAAGTGTTTGACAAACATAGACATTATCATTGACGGTACCCTTAGGAATGTCTTGAAATCGCACTTTATGAAAGTATAAACGTATGCTTTACATAAGAATATGAATAAAACATTATCAAAATGCTCGTATTGTACAGTGCAGCCAGGTCTGCCACAATACTTTCATATCGTGAACGACGTGGTAACTGAAAGTTCTGTAACAGTTGAATGGAAACCGGGATTTGATGGTGGTGAAGAACAATGGTTCGTGATTGGTTACAAAAAAGCAGCTGATGAAATTTGGACTTTCGAATACGTCTCTGCAACAGTTTCTCGGAAGACTATTGATGAATTAGTTGCTGACACCAATTACGAGATCAAAATGTATGCAGAAAATTCAATTGGAAAATCGGATGAGGCAACCGTACTAACCGTAATAACAAAGGCCGCACAATCAGGTATGCGTGTTGTATTGCTTTTGCTTATTTTTGTTAGATTTAGAGTATATAACTTATTTTATACCAAAAACGCATTCCGATGTTGATCACATATTTAATTTTTCTTGGAGTATACTACATAATTTTATTTTGTATGTCTTTTGCACGATTGAGTTCGATGTCATTTGACGTATTTAAATATAGCAGCTCTGTCAAAGATGCACGTTCGTTCAATTATGCAGAGTTCAGTCAACAACTTGGAAAAGTAATGTGTAAATAGCATCTAAATAGCGCTTGCTAAACCGTCAACGGTGGGAGTTGATGCAAATCATACGCTTTTGTTCTGATTTATAATTAAAGCATTTTACCCTTTCGGTTTCTATCACAACATATTTAGATTTCATTAACATTACACAAGATGAATCAAAATCTGTATAGGTTGGACGTAAACTCACTAAAACAAGTTACAAAACAGTGAACACGCTATGAAAAATATATAATATTACTTCTACGTAAACGTTACCCAACAACGCTTTGACCTTTTTCGAACTTCCTACAAGTTAGAGCTCAACTTAAAAACGTTAGAAGGCAAGACCGTGCCATTGAATTTTATTTTTGCACATAAACGTATGATCCTGTTTAATGATGTTCAATATGTGTTCGTATTACACGAATTGAAATATGTTGGAATGATAAAGACCACATCAATGTTACCGACTATTTTAAAAGTCAAATAAGTTGAGAACAGTACATAATAAATGCAGTGCACTAAAATATTTTATGTATAACTTAAACTTAGAATGTACGCATGTATTTGCTGTTATGAGTCGAGTTAGTTATTAGTGCCAAATTTACGTAGAATTCGAACACGAGACGTAGCGTCATCGAATCGACAATAACGTCAGAGTCTCAAACACGAACTTGTAGGAGGACACGCATTTACCGGATTAGATGCTAATATTAATGTAGATAAAGCTAATTTCATTTCAGTCATGAACCAATGCATGTTAGAAAGCAGCTTTATTACTTTGTTAAATCTTACATTAGTGGTATCATGTCAAATTTTGTTAAATACGTTTCGTTTGCGCAAGGCATCAAGCGGCTAAATTGTGCAGTAATAGGTCATTGATTATCACATCTAGGTAAGTATTTTATATGGTATTCCCTATTGTAAGGGCAACTAACAAAATGTGATACTCATTTTCCATAACATTATTTGTTTATGTATTTCAAAGTATATGTATTGATTTATATTATTATATCTTCCTTCTACTATATCTAGGTCATCTAAATATGGTACTTAATACCGTTAACTTAATGTTATTGAGTCAAAATAAGTACTCCAATGCATTATTCTTTTTTGAAGTTAACACAACAATGTATTTTTTCAAAGTATCTAACATATGAATACATTGTTGCAAATAGTAATCCTATTTACAAACTTTTAATAAAAGTGATTCGGGGCATTTCCTTATTTTATACCAGTATTTAATCATTCTATATTTAGGATATCGAGCTAACTTACCGTATACGGCAGCATTGCATGTGTACTTGCGCACACATATTGTTTATGCCCGTTAGTCCGTCCGGCCAAGTTAAAAAAAAAAATTAAGACATATGCCGACATTCAATTGAAAAAAACAGATGAAACCACAGTGATTACAGTGATAACACGAGCCTATACTGGTATACATATTTCTCACATTTTTAAATAAGGGATTTTTAAATGTGTATATATATTAGTTTTATTTTAGCTATCTAACATGAATATATCCGGTTATGAAGTTGTATTCAAACACTTTAGTGAACAATTAATAGTTAAAAACTGAACCCAAACAATGAACCAACAAAATATTATAATTATAAGAAACATAGGATCCAATGAATTCGTATACATCCGTTTGATGTATTTCATTAGATGGCGGTTTTTCCTCGTCGGTCTGTGCTATAGTAGGCGGAGTTGTAGGCGGCACTCTTGTGGCAGTCATCTTAGTTGTGCTGTGGAAACTAAGGAACACATTTAAACGTATGCATACCTAGACTGTGAAGTTGTGATATAAAGAAAACTCATTTTATTGTGGACTTACTCCATGTCTATCTTTGTCTTGGGGACGTCATTTTAATTATTGGCACATACATTTCAGGTAATCCTCGTCCTGCCGCTCATTACGATGAATTATGCAGAACCCAGTAAGTACTTATAATATTTTAAGAATACAGTTATATTCATATTTTACTAATGCATGATAAATATTTCTAACTTGTTTATAATAAAATATTGGATAAACGATTTTTCAAACAGAATAACTGATAATTTAATTGTTTGTTACAGAGCGAACAACCCTGATGCAATTGAGAGCTCCCAATATGAATCCTGCAGAAACGGTATGATAAAACATGTACTTGCAAATATGCATTTTTATTTAATGCTTATAGTGAAATATAGAGAAATAACAGTGAGATATATCCCTATATCACTCATAGTGAGGGACTACTTTTTTAATTTGTATTTGATTTGAACATTATGTTTATCGGATGTTGTCACCATTTATCATACATAATTACCAAAAAAGAAGAGTAGTAAAGAATAATAACAGTAAATGTTAAAAAACCTCTCCAATTATATATTGAAGTGACTTACCTCTTATTTTCACTTGCATTTGTCTCAGTGGTATTGATCCAAGGAGACTAAGAGGCAATGTATTGCGGGTACACGTTTAACCCACAAGGTATTGGAGCTGGTGATCGTGGTCCAATCTTAATTTTAACATTCAAATTATGTTATTCAATCCTTTGCACTTTATTAATTATTGCATACTACACATGCACTCGTTGTTTACTATTGCTATGAACAGTTGTCTCCCTTTGTGTACATGCTTGCTGAATTGACGGTTCTCCAAAATCCATCAAGAATCCAATGTACCCTTATGTAATAACTTACGTTCATTTCGCATACAGTTTTATGTTAATTTGTGTGTATAAAGTCGTTATATCCAATAACAACGCTTAAGTGTTTAAGTATTAAATGTGTTATTGTAAGTCATGTGACATAAGAAGTCTACAACCGCAGCAACCGTCTTTACTTTCTTCGCCTGGGTTGCGACACGGAACGTTTCAAGACGTGAAGTCCCCGTGATGCTGCAAGAGCTGCATGAAGTTGCCCGTCGACATGGTTCCGTAGAGCGAGACCTTGACGTGCTAGGATACTCCGAAGAATGTGCAGCAATTGGGTCCTGTTGTTCGCCGTCTCCTGTGCGTGTGTGGTCGATAACATTTCCTCAACGTCGCGTGTCGTGGTTGGCTGCGTCACAAGCCGCTCGACGACTTTCTTGTGACAGTCGCTTCCTTCGTGCTTTCGGAACTTCTGGGGATCATACTTCCAGTTTGAGAATCCCTGGTTGATGAAGCTGCCCTCTGTATTCGTGTTACCGATTGTGTCCACCTGCTTGGCTGTCCTGCAGGGATGACAGAATGCGAGGTCTTTAGTCTGAAATGAAAAAATGGCAATTTTAGAAAAATAATTATCAAATAAAAATGAGTCAAATTTGCAATCTAATCATTAAATGAGTATGATTATTATGATAATCAGATATGATTTTACTTATATATAACACCTTTATGTACGCCTAGGAAGACAGAAATGTCATGGTTTGTCCGGGGGGGGGACTTTATTCCGGAAACCCATAAAACCAATTAGCGGGGTTTAAGTCGGGGCCCCTGTTTATTATACCTACACATTCAAGTCGACGCATCTTTATTAGCAATTATCAGAGTCGCATCTACAGACGGACTTCGACAAACACACTTTGAGGCAGCAAAATGTATAATGTGATTTGCATAACAACGACTAGCCACAATATTGGGGCAGCGGTCGCCATCATGCCTCCCCATTGAATACGCCCTTGCTTCACAAGTGTTAAATACGTACATTTATCATAAGTATACTTAAACCTATCAGTGAGTGTTAACTTCTTGATTTGAAAGCTCAATATTATTGAACGACAACGTGTATAAAATAGCATGTGTTAAAACTGAAATAAATTTAGAAATTGGATTCTGCGTTGCCAATACACTGTACAGCATAATAGACTGGTGTACTGTAAACCCGCTACCATGATACTGCCTACAGTCAATAATTTTGCGGCTTAAATTAGTTAGCAAATCCACGGCACATTTTTGTCGTAATCCAACAAGTCGCGGGAATGTTTATTACTAAAACCAATTACTACCCATTATAGAAAAAAGTACTACTGACATAAAACTGAAAACATCGTGTTGAAAATCACTTCGAAATAGTTCAAATGTAAAGAATCTCGACAGCATTAAAATAAACAGACAATTGGTTTATTTAATGCGTGATAACGTTCGTGAAAATATTAATTATCTCCCCTTCCAGTGATGATATAACGCGTTATTTCACAAAAATAAACAAATATCCTCTAATAGTAATGGGAACCCTGCATAATAGTGTATGATAAAAAGAACTTACTTATGCATGTATGATATTCATCGTAAGTGCCTTTAAGGAATATTAAGCCATGGTATCATTTCAGAATCCCAGCCTAGCAGTCAGTACGAGACCCTCGCTGAAACATCGTTTCATGAATATTCGGTTCTGTCACGACAAAACACACATGAATTTAACACATTGAACAAGAAGCATGCCAATGAAGCTTCAGGCAGGGATTCAGACATGGTGAAAGACGAAAATACATATGTAAATTTAACATTGTCCAATACTTAAAACAATATACAGTCTTGATATTGTAAAACTAATATGTGAATGCATCAAGTAAGGGGCCATTTCCAACTATGTGTTTTGGATCCCAATATGCACTAACAGCAGTTTAAGTAAAAGTGTAAATATGGGTTACAATGTTTGGTTATGTGGGATTCTGAAATATTAATCATAGAAGTACACTGCTGAAGTGCGAATATAAGTAAAAATAGAAAAAGAAAACGAACAATGAAGATGAATAAATAGTTTTAGACATGTGCTAGAATGCATTTGTATTTTGTATTATTCTATTGACGTCTACGGGTTATCAACCACTAGTATTGCTACTGTAACACTAAACATTGGCTACGCATGACTCTCAAACGTTCATACATTAACAAATGTAAAGTTAGTTTTAAACGCCAGACATTACAAATGTACACCATTTAGGGATATAGTTACTCAAAATGAATATTGTATATGTATTTCCAAATATGCGAGTAAAACATGTGTATTCATCAAATGTATTCAAATATTAAGTCTCAAATATTATTATGTTGTGCAGTTATTGTTATGTTGATGGTATTTTTGCAACTTTGAATATTGAATGTAACCCAATTGTAAAACTTTATACAGTGATGTGACGTTTTTTATCGCTTAGACAACCAATCTCCTAGCAGAGTTGTCGTTCGTTGCCCTCACCATACACCTGTGCAATGGGTTCAATAACAAGAATGTTGTCAGAAGGAAACAAATGTATTTGACGCACATTTAAGTTGATTGTTAGGAAAGATAGCATATAAATTAATTTTAATTACCGGAAATTTGACAAATTATTAATTTTGATTCGTATTATTGGAACTTTTTTTTAATTTGTCTAAGTTCCATAACTTTAATTATAACATTAATATCAATTTAAAAAAAAACAACAACAACTGAACAAGTCATTTTAAGGACCGTCTATGGAACTTGTTGCGCAGCATTTGAAGTTTGCAATATATGATATATTCAAATATTTGCAAACACACAATCACTTGGTCGGTTTCTGACCACTTATAAGTAAATTTGCACAGTAAAGTCATGCTGCGTTGATAAACTTACCTATGTTTTCTTAATTTGTCGAACCACATTCAGTAATTTCTTCATTAAATCTCGATACCACACACTCGAAGTAAAGGTTTATTAGACGCGCCTAGGAATTGAAATACATCACTGACAGAAATAAAAGGATTTATCCATACAAAATCATGCAATGGAACTACAATCCTTGTACGGGAAACAAGGACACCAAAAGTCTTGAATGTTATGATCATTTATTTATGACTTAAACCACGTGAATTGCATGGGAATATCTTCGGAGCGCACTACATAGGTGAATGTAGCCTGTGTGCAAGCGATTGTTAGACAACTTGCTGGTTGTAATCTTGTTATTCTAGCGCAAACCGTTAACAAGGGAAGAACGCCGCTGGTTTGACTGGTGTTTGATTTAAATATGCCTGATATATACTATCTCAAATTCTTATCGCGTTAGAGTTAAGTTGTATA
The DNA here is from genome assembly GCA_027627225.1 of Congeria kusceri. NCBI lineage: Eukaryota > Metazoa > Mollusca > Bivalvia > Myida > Dreissenidae > Congeria > Congeria kusceri. Next base: position 14,885,342 of record CM051029.1, on the reverse strand, counting down.
AACGTATTTAAAACAGTTATCGTTTTTAGTATATTGTTTTTTTTATGTGTGCATTTGCTGAGTCTGATCAGTTGTCCATACCTAATGTCATATACTATTTATACATTCACAAGCAAATGCATTCACATGGTATCCTACAATCAAGTTAATACACTAACAGTGCACACTGACAGTGAAAGCAGATCTACAGATTTAATACGATATGAACATGTTGATGTGATGTTGTTTGTTGATGGTCCGATATGTGTGTACACTGAATTGCTTGATATTATTATATTTGTATATTTTGAATGTTATTTTCATTGCATATTACAAGTATATGCTTTACCTTAATTGATGCGAGTTAATATACATTGACCTCTAATATAAGATCAACGTTTTATATTTCAATGACATTGTTTTCAATATAATATATTGTTCATTGCATATAATATTACTGTATGAACCTATATTAAATATGTATTGACAAAACTACAAATGAATTTTTAGACCGTCAATCGTATTTTATGTTTTGACAACATTTATGATACCAGGATTTACGAAAAATAAAGTAAAACATCCTTACCGCCATTTTTTTTTATTTTTAAAACTAGTGAAGTGAATCTTAATTCAGTTTATCTTAAAAATCAGTTCCATTTAAGTCAAATATTAATTACGTTGTTATGCTAAAACAGTATATTAAAACTGAAATTCTTTTAAAATGCAGCACGCGTTTAGAAGACGATATCTTGTGTAAAATATGGAACCAAACCGAAAATGATTGGCAGATTTTAGTGTCATTGATAATTTGTAATAAACGGAAATAATGGCAGAATAGCTGTATGGGGCAGATTTCCCATTAAATGTATTTGCGACACCGCTTAGCCAGTAGTAAGTAAATTGTACTTCATTATATAAACCTCATATATGTTGTTTAAAACTCTCATATCCTTAAGTCTTATAAGAAAAAACAACATAAATTAATACGTTGAAGAGGAATTTTCAATGATTCACATGAACGTTTTTATGTGAGGACAGATTCTACAAGCGAATTGTTTGAAATTATTGTTAACCTCTTTTAACAATGCCATATAAACCAAAACTGGCAAATCAAAGAAACAACTTTTGGAAGTAAACATTGTCAAGCTCAGTTCTAGAGCAAAGCATACTATCCAAGCCTGACGTTTAAAAAGTTTATCAAGTAGGGATGCTTTTTCTATTTGCATTAAAGATGTAGGCCTAAGCAACTGGAATAATTATCAACGAACTATATGTGAATTGCTATATAAATCTATGTCACTTTTTAATAACACATATATTTGTTTTCATTGAAGATGAATAAAGTTCGCTTTACAATACCGGTTAACAATCCAAAGTACATTTACGTACGCAATGTGGTAATTGAACATAGAGTCTAAATGTATGTGTATCACCAGTAACAAGCAGATCAACAATTTGATATCAATCACAAGTATATTGATAAATTGACAAACTAAGAATACAAGGCTAACAAAACACACACTGATAGTATAAGATAAATTAAGATATATTACCAAAACACATGTACAATACAGCAAATGATGATCTGGCAAATGTTAACATAAGGCTGAATAGTAGCAAATGATGTGGCAAATGTTAACATAAAGCTGAATAGTACCATAAACAAGTATGTGAAGGGCACTAGATCATTGTTTGCAAAAGTATAAACATCATTCTAACTATGGAATTACCAGTCATTGCTTACATCAAATAGACAGTATTAAACAATCTGGCAGCTTTTGAATACATATAATATACACATATACTATATATTGCATGCAATGATCAATTGTAATGATGACATTAATGAGACCAACAGTCTGAACACATTAAAAGATTGAATGGTCATCTTGCTTCGCCCCGTAGCTGACACGAGTCTTCAGTATGAAATACCGCGAACATTTTTATACTATGTATAACTTATAGAAGGGTAAATCAAACCTATCAGATTCAAGCCTATTATATCCTCTTGTTTGTATAACACATACTTCCTATTGGTCAATACATAAGTGTCATACATTGTGCATGAGTCAACTGACCCAACCAACGGAAACCCATCGAGAAATTCCATAAAGCATGTACACTAGAAATGTCTTGACAATGAGAACCGTACAAGTGACCTGGAACACCCCAATACACGTGTGTATATTACCGTTGTTTTCGGCAGTAATATGGCAAGAAGGGTTTTTCTATGTCTACAGTACAACAAAAATATATTTATTTACCAACTGATACCATACATTTGTTCATTATTTTCGATGTTTTATCGCGATGAATAAACCGTACCCTATTTTCTGCAACCAGTGTTCATGTAGCTAAAGAAACTTAAGCGAACAGTGTATACAGTACTAACTAGACCTGTTCGCTGAAGCCAACCCCGTATTGAAAGTCAATCCGAGTCGTAACATATTTGTGTCACGATATAAATCCATAAATTTGCAATTTTTGAAGGAAATCATTACATATACAAGCAAGTCAATATAAACTTTGACTTGCGGCGTGTTTTGAGAATCGAAATTGTCAAATGCAACGAATAATTCCCGAAAATAACTCTGATTAGCACACAGCGTACAATTACGCCGCCATTGTTGTTTTATCAAGTGACTACGAGACTTTCATTTGGATATTTTCGGAGAGACCTGGACCTTTTTGCATGCTCAATTTGCTAACATGGTTTTCGTTTTCCGTAATGCATTATATCTGTTCAATTACTCATGTCTGATCAGCAAACGTATTGTATTAATATTGATGTTAGTGATGTTTAATCTCATATTATCTTAAAATTATAGTGTGTTCAAAAAACATTCACCAGAGAAGTACTTATCCATTTAATGTCAGTTTCGTTTCCGGCTGTGTTTGACAACAGGCACAGCACTTCTGTTACTAAAAATAGATAACAAGTAACATGACCGTGACATCCCGTGAGATTCTCATTTGACAAATGTCTTCTATGTGACTGATGTCCTCCACATTTTAGTAATGAAACGGTTATTTACAAGTGTTTTAGACCTTGTTTTGTCTTAAGTATGCTAACCAGATGTAAACATTATCCATCTATCTAATAATGCTGCCTATTTGGTTCAGTAGTGCATGTAAAAGCTGTTTTGGGCAGTTTTTTGGTGACTGTCGATAAACTTTCAAATTCTTGAGAATTGCTGGTACACTTTATTATGGGGATTGCTCCATAACTTTTATGTCAAAAAATATATAAAGCGACATTGTAAGTTATGGAAGCCAGAATTAGTGTTCATGTAGATTTATTAACATGTATTACTCATAAAACCCCGTTTCGGTTCATTGGTCAGCATACGGAGTTGAAACTTTGGTGATGTACTGCTGTTAAAACACCTGTTAATAAAAATCGATATGGGTGGGCTGCATTTATTTTCAGAACCATTCATCTTAATGTGACGCAGAACTACCAGTGATATGAGAATTCATTCAATAACTGTACAGTTTGCAGTATCCACATAAACAGTGCACATTAGCCGACATGGGGCAGTATTTCTGAAATTAATTCGTACGCACCGTATTTAATGCAAAATAGCTTCTCGTATTTGTTATTGTGATTTAACATTGTCCATATCACTTTTTTTGCAACTGTTCTCAAACTTTAGACTTGTGAGCAAGCTAAAATATAATTGGATATTGGCGCCAGTGACCCTACAACGCTTTTACCTTTTTCAAATTCCTACAAGTTCATGTGCAACTTTAGATGACGTCAGAAGGCAACTCCCTGCCATTAAATTTTATGGTCGCACATTAAGTGATGATCTTGTTTTAATGCTGTTAAATATGTGTTTGTATTACACGAACAAATCAATGTTACTTACTACTTTTTAAGCTGAATAAGTTTAAAACAGTACATAATAATTCACTTCACTAAAATATTGTTATTTATGAATTAAACTTAGAATGTACGCATGCATTTAATGTTCTGAGTCGGGTGAATTATTCGTGCCAAATTTACGTGGAATTCGAACACGAAGCGTTGCGTCATTGAATCGACAAATCAGAGTTTCAAACACGAACTTGTAGGAGGACACGCGTTTATCGGATTAGATGATAATATTACTGTAGATTAAGCTTATTATATTTCAGTCATGAACCAATGTATGTTAGAATGCACTTTTACTAATGTGTTTATTCTTTCTAAAGTGGTATCATGTCAAATATTGTTAAAAATAGTTTTCGCATCCATCCAGTGGTTATCAATTTTTTACTAATAGGCCTTGATTATTAAGTCTAGGTAAGTATTTAATGTGGTATTCTCTATGATAAGAGCGAATAACAACAAGTGATACTCATTTACTATAACATTCGTTATAATTGTATTTCATAGTATATGACTCCATTTATATTTCTATATCTTCCTTCTTCTATTTGTAGGTCACCTACAAAAAATTAAATAATACTCTTAACTTAATGTTTTTGAAGCAGAATAGGTATTTTTTCACCAATAAATTATTTTGTAAAGTTAACGTAACAATGTTTTTTTTTTCCAATTCTGATATAAATATACATTGTTGCAAATAATTTTCATATTTACAAACTTTTTAATGAAAGTGATTCGGGGCATTTCCTTATTTTATACCAATATTTAATCATTCTATATTTAGCGTATCTAGCTAACTTACCGTATACGGCAGCATCGCAAGTTTGCTGACGCACATATATTGCTTATGCCCGTTTGTCCGTCCGCTAAAGTTTAAAGTTCGTTTTTATAAATTGGAATCTCTTGAATACTATCAAATGTATTTACTTGAAACTTAAAGTGCTTATTATATTTCAACATTGTCCAATAACTCTGTTCTGTATTTGACAGATTGATTTCCCCTTTGTAACTTAGAAAGTCTGGTTAAAGTTTTTCATAAAGTCCAATATATCGATTACCATCGAAGGTATTCATTTGCACGTGAAATACTACTTTACTATCAATTTCTCCATCAGGAAAAGCATCCCTCATAACTATGTTTTTTGTTTCGACAGATTTTTTCCCTCTTTTTAACTTAGCAATTGTGTTTTAAATTGTTCGTAAAGTCTTCAAAGGTATTGAATTGAACCTTAACTATCAACGTTTCAAACAGGGAAAGTAATGTCCATAATTCTGTTATCGTTCTTGCCAAAAGAGAATTCCTGTGCATTTGTTACCTTATAGTGATAGCAGTGATTTTTAATTTAAGACGAATATCTTCCATATACCGAGCTCTATGAGTACCCCACACATCAGAACTGTAATTTTGTATAGGACCTATCATAGCATCAAAATATTGTATCTTATCAGGTATGTCGAAAACCATGATAACAAGTTGATTATTTAATGAGAACTGGGTACGCAGTGTCCGGTCAGACAACGTTTTTTGTTATAAAGTGACACCAAGATATGTAAACATGATATCACTATTGAGTTTAATGTCATCAAAACGTACATATACATTCTCAGTTATAATGCCTTTGTTAAAATCCATAATAACGTTTTGCAATATTTACTGTAATACCCCACATTTTGAAATAAATGTAGCCTATAAAGCAGTTTTGAAGCGTTTCTGAAAATAGTACAGATCATCTGCAAAAAGCAACGTACATGTCTTTTTAAGCATCATAACTAATGTGGAAGCCCCATATTGCAATAATTTGTACCATATATATCGTTTCTAAATATACCATCAAAAGTTCACATAACTAACGCAATTTTATTTAGATGGAGGAAACAGCGCCCCTATAACAACAATCGGAGGTAGGCGGTGTTGTTGGTGGAATGGTAATCATAGTTATTTTTGTCGTCATATGGAAACGTGGAAACAATGGTTATACTCATTGTTTATATTTATTTTCAATGAAATATGATAATATAAGCGTTAATGAGTTCATGCATATATTTTCACATATTGGTAAATTAACGCGTTAGGAAATAATTAGGACAACCTACACTTAACCCAATTGTGTTGTTTTTGTATTAAGAATTATTATAAATTGTTATCATCATCATGAGATAATAAAAACGTATTATTGTTTAGGAAAAACGAAACGGGCTTCCCAACGGCTGTGAGTATCACACACACGTTCTATTTTATGTATTCACTGTTAGGTACATGTACACAGAGATAGAAGCCTGTCTTAAAAGTCGTTCCTTTTAATGTCATCGTTATTTTTCTCACTTTGTGGAATAAAAAAGATGATATTTTTGAATAGCAATGTATTTTTTGACTGCACATTACCAGCGTTTGACTTTAAATCAATGTTTAGAATTTCTCGTTTACATTATGATTGACATTGTCAATGACATTAGTTTGCTCATAAAGATATAAAGTCGTTGTGATCTATTGTCTGTGATAGGTTCAAGTCTAACAAGAAGGAAGATACAGTTTACGAAAACTCCCGTAAGTATATATAAAAACCCAGGGCGTAGTATGTTATTACTTACTTTTCATGAGATAGAATCACAGAATGTATGTCTTTTTTTGTCTGAAAAAAACAAACGACCTCCCATACATTTATTGTATGCATTAAATATCCACATTAAATTCGTGTATATTAGTATTGTACTAACGATATTTTTTTCTATTTGCGAATTATTTCGGCCTGACAGTGTGGAGAATGTAACGAAAGAAGCAACGGCAAGCATTGATAATACAACCTACAAACAGAGCAAGGAAACTTCATCACCTCGATTAGGATACGGACTACAGAGGACACCCTCGTTTGTTATTGTACCTGAACCATTGTACGGGAATGCCGGTGATTTCTAGTTAAAGATACGGTCTATACAAATCCAGGAGCTGCCACAATTTACTTTGCAGTGTAAGAAAGACCCAACTGATATATTCAGGGACTTCTATGTAAGTATGATTAACTTTATTGCATTTGAACGTTTTGTATTGACACGAATAGGTGTGTATTCTATCTATTCGGATGGATATCAATTGCAACATAACAATGAACATATAAAGAACGTTAATACAGTTTGTACTTGTTTATCTTAGATTTAATGTATGCTTCTTTGATTCATGGGATACGTATTTATTAAAAAACATTATCCGTCCAATTAACAGTCATATTCTATTAACATATTAGTCTTAGTGCGGAATGTACATGTTATTAATAGTTTGCAACATTCATCATTAATAATGTTCGTAAAAAGGTTTTTTTCTTATCAAGTCACGAACCTTTTTCATATTGAAAATAATCTATATATTTTTAACTTTGTATGTATTGACCGATATTATCTTCAATTTTTCAGTCACTGGACACAGGACTAAAATATGAAACATCCGCTGCACGTAGCAAGGTCAATGTACCAAAGAACCGCTATAGTAATATGTATCCGTGTAAGTGGCCTATATAATATCATTCCTCAAGAGGTTTATTGCAATACGCGTGCACATGATTAATTACCCAAAACTGCATCTGGAGTTGTTTGATGCTGGATTAAAAATATATTGCAGATGACAAAAACCGAGTTAAACTGCCTCCCATTGATGGTGAAGAAGACTCCGATTTCATCAACGCCAGTTTTATTGATGTAAGACATGCATTTTATTCATGCATTTATATAATATAGTTGTTCACGTAATATCTTTTTGAATAAAAAAAAATGACGTGCTGTACATATTTTTCTTTTTCAGGGTTACGAAAAACCGAAGAAATGCATTGCAGTGCAAGGTAATATCGTTGTTTGTCATTTAGTCAGAAATGTATTTGTGAAGACCTCCTGTAGCTATTTTAGTAATACAATATACGACATACATTAATATAAGCTAACATTTAGCTGTTGTATTAATTTATATCAAAACAACACTGGTAGTCCATATACAGTAGACAGTTTGTGGTAATTGACAGAACGTTTAGAACGTACGATACCTGATATATTGCGAATGATAGTGGCAGGAAAAATTCAAGTTGTGGCAATGGTGACAAATACAGTCGAAGATGGAAAGGTATGCATTTGTTTGTGTTTTAGCTTCAACTGTTGATAAAATGTAATCAAATACCGTTTTTTAGTGTGTTGTTTTTTCACCTTACTACTCCGCTTTAACATGAGATGTTTATATTTTAGAAAAAAAAAACTCCTCAATACGTAAACTGTAAATAATGTTAAGAAACAGTCTGAGAGTATGATGGAATGAATGTCAAATAATTAAAAATACCGTATTATTAGTAACTTAAATACTGTCCCTCTGAATGGAAAGATGGTGTGTTACTAAACGTCCAACAATAATAAAGTGGCAGGTTTACAGAAATCATTATACTTTTGGTCAGTGTAAATGGATTAATGTTGTGTTTTCAGAGGAAGTGCTTCCAATAATTACCAGACGATACTATACACCCTTGCCAGTATGGCGATTTCAAGATAGCATATTAACAAGAAGAGTATGCCGACTTCGTGATTAGGAAACTGGAATGTTCAAAGGTTGCATGCGTTACAGTAATACATTTGCATTTTGTATTATGTACACCTTCAGTATGTTGTAGAGCATCTAATATTGTTTTGATCGTTATTTTTCTATTGTGAACGTTTGCTTTCAATGACAACTATGATATATGCTACTATCAAGGCAAACTCCAAGAAAGTGCACACAGTTTACCAATGTCACTTTACTGCATGGCCCGACAAAGATGTACTGATACAGCGCTGTCGTTGTTACAGTTATGGCGCAAAGTTCGTTCTCATGCGAACACTGGGACGAGTCCATGGCTTGTGCATTGCAGGTAATTCATTTTTTTCATATACGGGTAAGTAGTTAGCATCGTGTTTTTGTTGCTGTTGTTTTTTGTTGGTTTTGGTGTGTTTTCCATATCTGCCGTGCAGGGATGGACCTATGTTAACGCTTGCAATTTTACAGCGCTGGCGTTGGAAGGACGGGTTTACCTGTGTGATCAAGGGAAGGCTTTACAGGCAATTAACACACATGACGCTGTTAAAGCACTGAGGGAACAACGCATCAAGATGGTACAGACAAAGGCAAGTGACTTTTTAAACTGCTGACACATTTTAAAATAAGCCTTGTGTTTTACCCATGCCCATCAGTGTAACTGATGAATGGTTTAATTCGTGTTAACCATTTACGCATATTCATACTATCATGTTAACTGAATAATTCTTTGGAAACAGAACCAGTTACTGTACCTACATGAAGTTCTCTGTGAAGCATTGGATCCAATAGGATTTGTTGCACAGAACAAGGAATATCTAGCGACATGTTTATTGATACATAGTGGCATTGGCAGCGACTTTAAGGTAAGACGTCTTCTTGGCGAAGTAACTTATTACTTTAGCTTTATTTCAGTAGTTAAGGTGTTATTCGAATTGGTGCATGTTGACTAAAAGTTGGTTGTTGTTGTCTTTTTTCATAATTCTAGCGACTGCGCGAGGCCGAGGATTATAACGCAAAACAAGCGGCGGGTAATGACACACTTGCCGTGGGTAAGATCGGAAAATACAATTCTTCATGTGTAAATACTGGCGGTCAATAACATAGCCAGTTCCTTTACCAATTTATTCGCTAATATTGAATGCTCCGTTGCAACTTTCAAAAGATAGATTTCGATCAATGCTGCTTTATTCTGCATCAGGAGATAGCAACTACACCAACGCAGTCGACATCTCTGTAAGTTGTTCCAGTGGACCTTTTGACAAGTCCAAATTTAAAGTTTTTGTAATACAAATGTATTTTGATATGTCTATTAAAAAGTTTGCTAATTATGGTACATCAAAATAAATAATGTTTATCGCCGTGAGTTGTTTTATTACAGACTTTCCGAGAACAAAAGACATTTACATTAACTTCATTAACCACCAAGGACGTTTGGCTACTACATGACTACAAACTGACAACAATTGTGATCCTGAATGAACAGGTAAACTCGTTATTTTATTTTATTTTATAACAGGTGAAATTGTGTAGCAGCATACACGTATCAGAACAACAATTGTTGATTATACATATTAACTGCATTTGTTGAATAAACTATTTTAGATTGAACCGTATATTCCTGATTATGGTAAAAGTACTGTCACCGGACCATTCCGCGGGAAATTGGTTTCCAAAACCACTCAAAGTCATTATACAGAACTACTAGTGAGATTGCAATATTACGCCGAGGTAAACCTATTAACCTGAAACATTAAGTTTTTGTGTAACATTGATCATATTTTGTTTTTAATGGCATATCAGACGTTTTGTCTAACAGTTGTAATTGTAAAAGCTTATATACCATTAACAAATACCAAATAACTATGCTATGAAAGCGTTGGAACAGTTTTGTATTTTTATTACATTGTAACTGATATATGTTTAAATGTTTGTTCTCGTTTTCAGCACGACAGTTTTGACGTTCGAGTGTTCCATTTCACGCTATGGCCAAAGTGTGCAAGGTGTGTACACCAAGGTGTGCAAGAAGTCTGACATACTGCATCTGTTGATTGACGCGATGACTGATAGTCCATTAGTGGTTCAGTGTCGGTGAGTGATTGATTATAGGTATAGCATATGCAATGACAGTGTGGGAAGTGACAGGATACCAATGAATTTGAAGTCACTGTTTTATAATTATTAGGATGTTTCAAGTTTTTTGTCAATTATAACATAATTACATGTCTAAAAGAGCGTACGTATAAAGTGCGCATTTATTTATCACTTCTTCTTCTTTGTGTTAACCTTTAGTTGCTTCCATTATCATTAGCTGATTATTAATGAATGCTGCTTTTGTTTCTTAATAAGCTTAATAAGTATTTATATTTTAGTGATGGCTGCACTCGCAGTGGTCTGTTCGCGGTCTTGTGGTGCATTGTGGCGAGGATAAAACGGGACGGAGAAGTGGCAGTAGCAGATTCCGTGAGGATGACCAAACGTCGATGCCAGCGAATCATCCCTCATGAAGTACAAACTTATCTGGAGTGCCTGATCCACTGTAATTACCAAGTTATTCTTAAGGACGTGTTTGGATATGCATGCACATATATCAATGGTAGTATGTCTTTGGCATGCTTTGAAGACTTATAAAAATGCAAAATTATTTTCTTTTTAATATTTTATGTTTCTTTTACAGGAGCAGTATCGCTTTTGTCACGTGTTCGCAAAGGAATATACATAAGGATGTATGACATACGAAAACACATAGAACTGAGTTTGCGGACTTTCAAATATCAATTAAATTAACAATACAGCCATCTGCTTATTAGCACAGACAAGTGAATTGACACAGATCTTTAAAGCCACACACACGGTGAAATTTGCAAAACTCAGAATAAAAAAAACAACTATTTACACTTCCTGCATCCTAGTATATGAACATGTATTTGTGATATATAAGCTAAATTAAGGCGACATTCTGTTTGATAGATAGTGACTAATACCAAATACATCGACGTACAACTGTTACTGAGGCTTTGATTACATAATGAGCATAGTGGAGACAGGGACTAAATCAGTAAGTCCATCGTCAAAAATTGGCATGCTGCTAGACAACTTACATAAAACACAAGGAAAATTGTTAGTTACGTCTGTTTGAAAATATAAACAGTATATGACAATGAACTTCTAAAATACTATCTATTAGATAAAAAATCACGGTTGTGTTTCTTTATGCATAATTGTGTATATTTATCAAATGTAAAATAAAATGTTAATGTATATACTTATTTTATAACCCTAGGTATGTGCATTTGATGTAGAACATTGTGAGTAGGAAAAACTATATTATTCAGTCGTAGTCCCACATTTATGAAAGTGATCACAACTGTCATTTTTGCTTTGAATCTGATGTTTTCATTGTTTCTAGGTTAAACATTTCATAGTTTTAATAGTTTTTATTTTTATACATTTGTATAATATAGTTCCATGTATAGCTAATGTGGTTTAAAACGAATACTAAAATATAAAAGTTTCAATACATTGCGAATTGTGCTATGATTCCATTATTGCTAAGGAGCCCTTCGTATCTTGATGAATTATTGTGTTACGCAAAGTCTATGCAATTCCTTTAAAGAGTACATACACAGTTGTTGTTTTTTTATCGTCAATAGATTGTCTCTAATTTAAGAACTTTTGAAATATACAGATACAAAACATGTAATCTTATTACATGTTTACATCAAATTATACAATACTTTAATTTTTTTACAAGGAAGGTTACTATGTTTAATCAGAAAAGCAATATATACATGTCAGTATCCTGTATCTGTGATTTAGGTAACGTTTTAGTTTAATTTTGCTTGTATAGTGCATTGTACCTTTAAGTTATCTGTATGGTGAAGGGCTTGTCATGCTCGTATAGTGCACTCTACCTTTAAGTTATATGTATGGTGAAGGACTGGTCATGCTCGTATAGTGCACTCTACCTTTAAGGTATCTGTATGGTGAAGGGCTTGTCATACGTGTATAGTGCATTGTACCTTTAAGTTATCTGAATGGTGAAGGGCTTGTCATGCTTGTATAGTGCATTGTACCTTTAAGTTATCTGAATGGTGAAGGAATTGTCATACTCGTATAGTGCATTGTACATTTAAGTTATCTGTATGGTGAAGGACATGTCATGCTCGTATAGTGCACTCTACCTTTAAGTTATCTGTATGGTGAAGGACTTGTAATACTCGTATAGTGCAGTGTACCTTTAAGTTATCGGTATGGTGAAGGACTTGTCATGCTCGTATAGTGCAGTGTACCTTTAAGCTATCTGTATGGTGAAGGACTTGTCATGCTCCTATAGTGCATTGTACCTTTAAGTTGTCTGTATGGTGAAGGACTTATCATGTTCGTATAGTGCATTGTACCTTTAAGTTATATGTATGGTGAAGGACATGTCATGCGTGTATAGTGCAGTGTACCTTTAAGTTATCTTAATGGCGAAGGACTTGCCATGCTTATGCAATCAACCAGTCGTGCTTAACCTACTGGCAAACACATGCTATTCAAAACTTCCTCCTTAAAACTTAAATAGGTTGAGGATTGAATAGTGTGTTAATCGAAGCAGCAATGGGATCAACAAAGTCAACAACGAAGTCGTGCAGGTGCCAGAATATATTACATAATTGCTGCAATACATACACGCTATTCGATATTCAGACTGAAGTCAAGACAAATTATTGTATTTATGAGTAATAAGTTTAAAACACAGTGTTAAATGTAATATAGTCATTGGAAATATATATTTAAACTACCTGAGAGAACATTGTTCTAGCCGTTTTATTGTAATGCAGGCATTATAACACATGTAAGCGTATACTTTTGTAGTATATGTATTTATTGGAAACATGTGATTTCTGACAAATTAAATAAGTTATCATGGAACATCGAAACTGATATATATTGTATGTGTTTTACATTCTTTGACTTCTACTGAGTTTACGTAGTATCTGCAGATATTGTGGTGGTATATCAGACTTACATTTGCTTGCTGCTGCTATTGTTTTTAAATATAATATATTTTCGAATATAATTTATATATATAATTTTTCTTTGTTTAAATACAATTATTTTCTTATTAAAAGGTTTACATTTACATTGTACATTCTTGTATAAGGACACTAATATATTTTCTTTCTTATAATAGTTGTGTTGTTGTCTATTGTCCTGTTTTTATTATTGTAACAAACGCGGACTACCAAATCGGTTATATTAGTTTGGTCACATATAAAAATAAAGGAGTTTGTAAAACGCACATTTGCGTTTTTCGACATTGTTGCCAGGAAGTGATATATCATATTTCATGTGTTCGGTTTGAGATAGCCTACAAGGAAGTATTTATAATCAATAGCTATGTCAGCAACTAGGTAATCAGTATGCGCTGTCATAAGACATGTACTTCTCGTGCACAAATTATACTTTATCAGCTGAAATTGTCATCGAGCTAACGCTAACGCTTCGCAACTCATCCTCTTTTACCGTGCACCGTAATCGTCCCTCGAGCGCCAATCATGCGATATCAAGTTTTGGACCAAGGTCTACATGCACAATGACGGACCGAATATGAGCACACTCACGCAGTGCACACTTGATAATGAATCAGTATCCGCTATCGTACTGCAGTGCAATGAAACGATTTATTCAAAATAGGAATTACGTTAGTTCGTATAATATGACAACTTACTGCAGAAATTAAGTTTCTACATGTAAACCAGTAATATTTCACATGCAAATACTGCTATTTTGTCATGCACATAGATTAAAAACAAACACATTATGTTTTGTTTCCTAATATGTCATTAAAAACATGCCTTCAGCGTGTGTGTTCTTAATTTGTAATAACAAATCTAAACTTATATATTAATTGATTTTCTTTTTTATCATTTTTCTGAATGAGAGTGTTAACTAAATTCTTAGCGTTTCACAACTAAAAAAGGGCTTGTTTACTTAACAACTCAAATACAGGCACTCGAGGAATAACTTTATGAAACAAGTACTAAAATATCGACAAACTATTTGCGTTTTCGTTTCAATCCAGCGCCTATTGCACCTGAATGCATATCGTGCCGATTGCGGAAGAAATATTCAAACTGTATTGACTGGCGTCGAGTTTTTAAATAATTGAAAAGGTTTTTAAAGTTAGTAGCTGCCTTTCGAAATCCTGCGTCCGATTTCTTAAATGCATTCGTTCCGCCGGTTGCAAATGAATAGTATCGTCGACAGTGATCATGGACTTCCTTTGACATCCTTTCAAAATGCGCAATAGGCACAATTGAACCACTACACCGTGAAGTGTGTATACGAACAGCTCAGTGTTTAGTGTGCTGTATTTAGCTAATATTTATTTAAAGATTGGTCTTGGCCTGCTGCAATTTAAAGTGCACATGTCTATGGTTTTTAAATTTATCAAAGTGGAGATAACTGTGTTAATATGTTTTTGAAACCATTAAATATATTGGTGTATCCATTTATAACCATATTCTGGTAAACTGACACAACTATTAATAAATAAAACTAAAATTTAATACATTTAGTATGTAAGTTTCGAGTTTTAAAATCAAAAGTAGAGAATAGAGAACCATATTAGGTTAAATATAAAGGGAAATAACCAGATTTTGCAGTGTCAAATGGTAGACGACATTTAACTGCTCTTGTTTAAAATAATACGTATTGGTATTTTAATTATGATTACTCTTTATAAATATCGCATACCTTTCTCTAGTTGTTTCGAGTTAAAGTTCACTACAAATAATATGTTTGATTTTACATCAATCAAATCACATCAAACAATGTGTGAGCAAACTAGAATAAGACACACGCAAGTGCGGAAATGATTATAAATGGCTAGAACAAGGGACTCTTTTCCAACAATATGCCTCTGTTTGGATGATATAATGTATGGAGATACATTTTCTGGCTAGAGCAAGGGACTCTTTTCCAAGAATATGCCTCTGTTTGGATCCTATAATGTATGGAGATACATTTTCTGGCTTGAGCAAGGGACTCTATTCCAAGAATATGCCTCTGTTTGGATCCTATAATGTATGGAGATACATTTTCTGGCTGGAGCAAGGGACTCTATTCCAAGAATATGCCTCTGTTTGGATCCTATAATGTATGGAGATACATTTTATGGCTAGAGCAAGGGACTCTTTTCCAAGAATATGCCTCTGTTTGGATGCTATAGTGTATGGAGATACATTTTCTGGCTAGAGCAAGGGACTCGACGCCACGAATGTGCCTCTGTTTGGATGCTATAATGTATGGAGATACATTGTCTGGCGAGAGAAAGGGACTCTTTTCCAAGAATATGCCTCTGTGTGGATGCTATAATGTATGGAGATACATTTTCTGGCTAGAGCAAGGGACACTTTTCCAAGAATATGCCTCTGTTTGGAACCTATAATGTATGGAGATACATTTTCTGGCTAGAGCAAGGAACTCTTTTCAAAGAATATGCTTCTGTTTGCATCCGATAATGTATGAGGATACATTTTCTGGCTAGAGCAAGAGACTCTATTCCAAGAATATGCCCCTGTTTGGATCCGATAATGTATGGAGATACATTTTATGGCTAGAGCAAGGGACTCTTTTCCAAGAATATGAAACTGTTTGGATCCTATAATGTATGGAGATACATTACCTGGCTAGAGCAAGGGTCTCTATTCCAAGAATATGCCTCTGTTTGGATGCTATAATGTATGGCGATACATGTTCTGGCTTGAGCACGGGACTCTTATCCAAGTATAAACCTCTGTTTGGATGCTATAATGTATGGAGATACATTCTCTGGCTAGAACAAGGGACTCTTTTCCAAGAATATGCCTCTGTTTGGATCCGATAATGTATGGGGATACATTTCTGGCTAGAGCAAGGGATTCTTTTCCAAGAATATGCCCCTGTTTGGATCCTATAATGTATGGATATACATTTTCTGGCTAGAGCAAGGGACTCTTTTCCAAGAATATGCCTCTGTGTGGATCCTATAATGTATGGAGATATATTTTCTGGCTAGAGCAAGAGTCTCTATTCGAAGAATGTGCCTCTGTTTGGATGCTATAATGTATGGAGATACATTTTCTGGCTAGAGCAATGGACTCTATTTCAAGAATATGCCCCTGTTTGGATCCTATTATGTATGGAGATACATTTTCTAGCTAGAGCAAGGGACTCTTTTCCAAGAATATGCCTCTGTTTGGATTCTATAATGTATGGAGATACATTTTCTTGCCAGTATACATATATGCAGTATAAATCTTTTGAAACATATTGACAAAAGAGAGAACTTCCTTATTATGCTGTTAGAGTTTCATTTTGTATAATGTACACAAATGTTTTAAGGCATTTTCTTCACATTTACAAGAGGAAAGGTTTATGTCTGGTGGAAAGATGAAGAAAAATTGAAGTCAAGATCCCTAGAAATGCACGTGATTCGCTGCCACAGCAAAGTTAGTGTTATGTTTTTGAGATGTGAAGATTGGTACATTTAGACCTCATGTTAATAGAAACAAAAATTCTTAATAGTATGTCGATATTTTAGACAATTATTTGTGGCATGTTATTGCTAAACACTGCTCCAATTTGTCGTGGATTTTTCAAGATGGTAATACCACATGTGTCAAGGTTCACTTCCATGTGGAAAAATTAAAAAAATATTCCTACACTGATGTGGCCGGCATAGAGCCCAGACATTAACATTATTGAAGATAGAATGATATAACCTGAAATATTTGCTTCAGAAAATTACACCTCATTTATTCTAAGACTGACCTCATAGAACACGTCATGCAGATTTGGACCTCAATCACTTCACACTATATAAGGTCATGAAACAACAAGCGGCATACTGCATTATTTTCTTTCAAAATAGTTTGCACACGTGTTTGTTCAGTTTATGTTTCTTCCATAGTTTGACGTGGTACCTCCTTCATTTTGTTTTTGTTTATCTTCTAAAACACTAAAATGTTTTCTGACTTGGTCATTGCAATATGTTTCAAGTATCTCACCTTCTCAGCTGTACACTGTCAGTTTGACCCTACACTGACCTGCAGGCGAGCGAGAGGATGATTATTTCGCCCTCAATATAGACTAACCCTCTGGTGGGAGACATGTCTTAGATACAATTGATATTTATAGAATAGCCGTGTCTATTGCGTACGGATAAAAAAGAACACTCACATGTAAAATGTTTTCATTTTCATCGTTGCAAAATATCAAATTTATTGCTGTTTAACATGCCAAATGTCATGTCAAATCATTTCAATAGCGTTGCGCATATACGAAAGCTCTCATTTTGTGCAATCTGCTATTCACTTATTGAATTTCCCATAAGTATTCCAAACCTGTTTCAAATTTCTCTGCTATTTATTGTCTGGATGTTGCACCTGTTCATTTAATATATGACTAGTGTAGTGGTAATTTATTGTAAATTAACCGACGGAATGTTAGGATTTCTTCCTTCGGGGAAATTTTCACAACATTTGATTGGATATACAGAAAGGTCAAAAGTTAGGATAAAGTTGTTTGTTTCCGCTTACCCGACCCCTCCCCATATTTTCGTCTGCCGAACTTAAAAGTTTTTTGACTATCGATCATTAAAATTTTCTGACTTCCGTTAAAAAGAGCAGTTTTCGCTAATATGCGGCTTTTCGGTAATTAGCAAACATTTCGAATTATTATGTGTGAGACAGGCGCTTTTGGTAATGACATACCGCAAGGTACAGTTCTTTGATTGATGGCGTTTAAGCATATTACATTCAGTCCATTATTCTTAGACTGTGTGGTGAATATGCCGCGAATTAAAAAAAAGTTTTATTTTACAACGCTCTAGATGTTTTTAGAGATTACTTTTTTGGTCTTATTCGATTGGGTGTGTCGCTGTGGCGGCGTCAACTTTTCCGCTTTCTGACTCGAGAGCGGATTGAGCTAGTGTAATGAAACTTCATCCCTTGATACTTAAAAGCTAGACCTCACCTGATATAACATACGGGGTGATTGGGGTCAAGGTTAAGGTAATTTTACTAGAAATAGGAAAACCATTCAATGACTACAGAACGAATTTAGATTATTTTATTATCAATAACTCGAGAATACAATAATAAAGATACATTTTATATATAGATACCTTATATTGAGGCCTTGCTTAAATTTGCATACGGGAACGATGTGGCAAATTGTTTAGGGTTCAATGCCACCATAACAAAACGAAGTGGCGTAGTAGATATGGTGTCCGCCTAGTGATCAGGAGGTCCCGGATTCGATGGCCACTATTGGAGCGTTTTAAGATCTCCCCCAAAGACAATAAGTACTGGTTCTACCCAGGAAACGGACTCGAGAGTGTCTCAATTAAAATTAGGATTTCGATGCAATCGAGCTTAAATAAATAGGTTTTTACTTCATGGGATTATTACTTGTTCTCGATAAAATGTTTCTGCTCAATAACACAATATTTGATTGAGCTATGGATATACCGGTAACACCGTTTGACTTACATAAACATAAAACAAAAAACAATTTATTAACTTAAGTTGTACTTTAGTGCAATTTCAAGCCATGACCTACACCAAGTGCATCCAGAACTTTCTTTGTTTATTGTGCCAGTTCATTCGAAACATTTAGTTTTAGTGGAATTTCCACATTTCTTGTTTGTTTTAGTTTTATGGGGCACTGTTTTCATCATTGATTTGCTGCTGCTTGTTTCATTTTGTATGTCCCAAGCCTGTGTCAAATGCTTACATTTCAATGTGTTGGGTCACAAAATTTCACCTTAAGAAAGTTGTATTTACTTCCGTATGCTTCAAATCACATTGTACATAAGATGTGAAGTTTAGCAATAGACACTAGATAACTTACCCGATTGGGTGTGTGTTATATCATTATCAAGGTATAATATCTTCCCCTTTAATGGTGTTTGTTAAATTATTGTCAAAGTAAAGCTATCTTTCCTGTATGTGCTTTTGTTAAGACATTGTCAAGGTAACGTGACATTAAACATTCTGAAAGATGGTAAACAATACATAGTTAAATTCCTTGTCTTTGTCAATTGACTGATAGGTAAAAAAGATAACATACATACGTTTTAATTGATGTTCAGCGCCTGTGGTCATTGTTAAGAAAAGAATGTAGACTGAGCGCCCAAAATACATGACATACGATTGTGAAATGGGCATAACAAGCCAATGCAAATTCCGAATTAATCAACATTTATCGTTTGAGAGAAATTACTTTAACTTTATGGACAAGATGAGAAATAGTAAAGTCCAACCAACGATAGAAACGATTACTTTAAGAGTGATATGTACAACTATACTAAACCAAAAAAGAAACGTTCGCTTTTAAGTAAGTTTGAATGTATATAATGTTTTACGTTTGAATAGATTTGACTGAAGTCTTCTGCTTGTTGTATACATTTGTCTTGTGAATCTACTGGGATTAAAGGCCGGTTTTACAAAGTAGAACGATTTTACATTAACCACATGTATTTATGTGTGTATTGTTTTATATTGATATCTCTCCTGTCCTATTCATAGACACTGACTATTTAAAATTTGTTTTTTTTTCTGCAATGTCATCTGCTGATTTTTTAAGTTTTGTGTTCATATCATTTGTTTCCGTTTTGCTGAGAGTATAATATGCTATCAACCTTGTGATCACGATGTATATTTATATTACACATGCCAGGCATATATTCTTAATAAACATTTTAATATTCACAACCAGACATGTTAAAGTACAAGGACACATCATAATTGTAAATTACATTATGGCATAAACGCATAATACTGTACAGTCATACAAAACAATTTTTTGTATATAGGCTTAGTTGACAGTTGTTTTAGTGTACAAAACACTAATACTAAGGAACTAAACACGCACGCAGTTATTTATTTCTACACGTTTACTGTATTTTTTAAATTGTGCCCATTTTCGTATGATATTGTCACACTGATTACAAATAGTTTATACGTGTTAAGTTATTGGTTTTATGAACCTACGACAACAATGTTTCTAATAATGTTAGCAGAGAAGAATATATTACTTGTTAATGGAAAGTCGTAACAGTAAAATGTCCTCGTCAGAGATATGTCTTAGAACTTTTGCCTGTGAACTTATTTGATTTCATCATATGCTGTTAAACTTTATATCCTCCAACTCCAATTACTACTGAGCATCCACATGTTGTCGTAAAGTTGGCACAGTAGACCTGTTTCAAACAACAACGTAATATTTACACATGTATACTGGACAGTGCGTTTAAAGCATTATCAATGTAAGACAATTCGTCGTCAAACAAACAACAGTCCGTAAATACGAATCATTGATGATTTAGGGGAATAACATTTATACCATTAATAGGCTGCGTGAAAAAAAACTTCGTTGTCTAGAATAATCGAACGAAATAATCAATTTTATTTAGAGGTCTCAACGTTTAAATCATCTTTCCACTCACTAACATACTATTATTTCCTCTTACACTTGGGCGAACAAGGTTTGACTGTTGACATGGCCGGACCACATATTCACAAGTCATACTAAAATCTGCAATACTTAATTATATGCTTTCTTTCTCAGATTTTTTTTTCAAACCGTTTTCCCATTCAATAAAAAGTGTAAGATACGATACGTACTGCAATTATGTTTGTTGTTGTTGTGGTTGTTGTTGTGGTTGTTGTTGATAGTGTTGATATTTACTATAAAACCTTTGGACAATTTTCTTAGAAAAAAATCATAACGAAACTACTATCAACTATCGATAGCTGACAATGTGAAAATGTAATGTGGCCATTTAATCCATCCATCATTTTTATCAGTTATGCACTACTCTAACGATGTTATAGGTTTGGTGACGTTTGTATTTCTTTCAGGATTATGTCACAATCAAGTTCATTAAAAATAATTTCTATTTGAAAATGCATTCGTTACAATCTATTCTAACATCATACTTGCTAATTTTTCTATCGACAAAGAAAATAAAGTATCGTTGTTAAACTACAGAAATAAACAACGCAAAAGTAGTCCCGATTCTGAGCGGAGCATAGTAAAATGTAGTTCTCATTACAATTGCTAACATATTTATTCAATCATGTTACAATCGAAATAATGTTCGCATTAGCTTTGTTTATCGCCCAATAAACACAACTTAGTCGTTCTAATGCGTGGCTATTAAACACCAGTTTATTGTAAAGAAAAACAAAATAAGTTAAAACAGGTGCTTTCGTTGGGTCTCAAAAATTCGAACTCTGGAATCAAAAATATATCACCCGAGCAACTAAACCATTCAAACTTTTAATATGCACGTGTGTTTTAACACTCTATCAGTGACACATTTGCTTTCCAAATGTCGACGAAAAGCGTTACAAACGCTGTATCTATATAAATTGATGATTGTCCGCAAATGAAACACTTCCAACATGATTCTGAATCAGGAGTGCTATTTCGTGTCTTTATATATAGTATACCTTTCTTGTTGAAATCTGCGACAAAACAAATGAAAATGGCAATTTGCCAACGTGTGAATATGTCCATTTAATGTTTTTAGGTAGATGGCTGATTTGTTTATTTGTTTTAGTTAAATGTATATCTCCATATGTCCTTCTGAGATTTACAGATTCTATTATTTTTCTATTCGCTTATCATAATTAAAATAAACTTGAAGGTGTAGTTTTTATTTCAGTTGTATTATGCAGTTTATGATAGAAACCGTTTGGAACTAATCGCTTTTGCTGTCAGTGGCCTCGTAAGTTATTAAAAACCTTAATACACACGCATTGCTTGTTTTATTATATAACAGCATGCTTGCATAATAATGATATAAATCTCTGTCTATTTGTCTGCCCTTGTGTCTTTGTTTCTTTGTGTTTGTCTCTGTGTGTGTGTCTGCCTGTCGATCCGTCCGTCCGTCTGAATATTTGTCCATCCGTCTGCTTGCCTTCCTGCCTGTCTTCCTGGTTGCCTGCCTGTGTGTTTATTGTTGTGTTTGTCTGGATGTGTGTCTGTCTGTGTGTCTGTCTGTCTACCGATCCGTCCCTCCGTCCGTCTGTGTATTTGCCCGTACGTCTGCTTGCTTACCTGCCTGTCTTCCTGGTTGCCTTCAGGCCTGCACTGAATACTAGTATCTGCCGGTCGGTTCCTCGACCAATCCATCAATGAAACCACATGTATAGCTCTAATCATCTATCTGTTTGGTCCGTATTAATGTCCATTCATCTTTTGTATCGACAGATCACTAGATAATTACCTTAAAACTAAAGATTGATGTTATAGACCAGGATAAATTTTATATGATCTAAGCATGAATGTACATGTTGTACTGAACGGTCTCCAAACATTCTGATGAGTATTGACCAACATGTTTGAGATTAATAATTAAAGTGTTTCCACGTGGAAATACCCTTCGTTAAGCCTTTATGAATTATTGCTGATCGAATTGATTCTGCATCGTGTATTTTGTCAACAAAGAATGAGAAACTTTGAAGGGTATTAAATAAGAAGTGTATTGCTACTATTAATGATCATATTTGTTATGCATTATATGTTGATTGTATAACAACACTGCACTGATGCTCTTATATCTTCAGGTATTGTGTCTTAATTGCTCAATATAACAAGTAATCTATCCGTTTTTAGATAAATTTTATAAACAAAATATGCATGAGCTAGAAAACATTATGTGTGAAAGATAATAATGTGGTTTATAAATGAACACATTCAAAATTAATGTCTTAGTGTGATAATGTACAATTTAGTTTTAATATATTGTCGTCTAATTTTATGTTCCGATATGTATAATGCAGAGATACGAAAGGCAACATTTTGTGATCAAGCAAAGTGTGTGCAAAATACTATGATGTAATTCTCTGCTAAAATAATATCTTCAAGCAGAAATACCTACATCACGTGTTTTTCGTAGTAATTATGAAGTTCTTTCGCGCCGAAGTAGCATGTATGGACCCGTGTATGTCCCATCACCCCTACTGTATGTACCTTAAGAGACACATTGAAAATTGGGACGAATTGTGTATTACATTTTTAGGACATGGAATAGAACACCGATAATTCGTGTTCCAACCAATGTGATAGCCCAATAACCAAAACATGGAAGGTATAGTGTCAAACATGTGTTAAAACAATATTGAACGTTATTTCCATGCCAAATATCGAACTTGAAACAACGTTAACATGTTATTTTAATGCGTTGTTTGTTACCTTACGTTGTTTTTGTTTTAAACAAAGTGCGCAAGGTTAGGTGGAACGATAATTCTCCATGTGCAATGCATCTTAACGGACTAATTAATTTATATGTACTTACGTATACAATCGAAACGCGATACTGCGAATAACTATAAGTACTACGAAATGACGGGATACTACGAATAAGGCTGCCGTCCGTTTTCCTTATAGTTTTAACTTCAAAAAAATGCGATACTACCAATTCTCGATACTACGAAAGATGCGTTACTATGAACTAATTTTCCGGTCCTAGCATAACGTTTGTATTGAAATGTTAACGCGATATTACGAATCATATTGTCAATGAGAATTTTCACACCTTCTCAACCAAGTTTCCACACCTCTGCCCAGTCTGCCCTTGTCTGTTTATTTGCACCGTGGACAGAGATAGCTGTTCACAAATTTACTAACCGTTTTAAGCCACTGTAAATGATACAGTGTGAGATATTTACGTTTTACTAATTTACTTTCGTATATGTCACTGCGAATTATATTACTGTGCGTGAATTGATTTTATACTTTATTTATTCATAATGCAATACACATACAATCGTAATTTCAAATGCAATTAATTTGATACTTGTGCTAATGCTCATTAACGCTACGACATGACGCAAATTAACACGCAATTTAAGACAAAAAAAGTTAATACCGTAATTTCTGAAAGATGCGATACTACGAAAAACGCGCCATGCGAACAAATCAGTGTCTCCCGTGACTTCTCGTAGTATCGCGTTTCGACTGTTTATAATATTTATTATAGATGTTGCATAGCAAATTAATTAAACAAGCAGTATTGTTTGGTGGTTAAATATATATTTGCTCAACCATTAAGAAGCGAACTGTATTCAGGATGTGCATGTAACAACAACACTTTAACGATAGTTTAACATGCACACATTATATGCACTAAACCTGATACTGAACATCCATATTCGAAATAATAGAGCAAATATTGTTGCAAATTAGTTTGTAACAACAATGGCTAGACACGTACATCTAATTAGTCTAGAAATATATTATATTTCAATTGTAAATGCTATGAAACATAGTGTGATCAGAATTGAATAGTTAAAATTTTACGTATTGCTTTCTCGTCCTTCAATTTCTCACGATTCCTGTCGGAAAACACCATTCTACAACCGAATAGTCATCAAACAAATCTACTTAAAGCAAACACATGTTTGAAACAATTTGCATAGTATGCTACAATGTCTGTCTGTAGAAATGAAACACCTTGTGTTCACATTTCGCAAGTAAACCTTCGTATTTAATCATATTGTACACACAATTGTATGACGTAACATATTTAATCATGTTCATACCAAATCTTTCTAACACTCATATTCATCAGCAGTTACGTTATCTATGCTATAAGCAAATTACTTCAATATAAAAATTGTTCATCTAAGTTGCACAAATTACAACAAAACATATGTCAGGATGAACATATATATTAGTATGTTTATCTAATAGTCATTATCAGTGCTTAACAATGTATGTTTCGTTTATTTTTATTACGTTATGATATATCGCGGTCAGCATGAACAGACATGTGCTT
This sequence comes from Congeria kusceri, assembly GCA_027627225.1. NCBI lineage: Eukaryota > Metazoa > Mollusca > Bivalvia > Myida > Dreissenidae > Congeria > Congeria kusceri. Next base: position 14,860,130 of record CM051029.1, on the reverse strand, counting down.
TGCTTATCATTTCGAGCTCTTTTACGTCATCAATGCATTTATAATTGAGTTAATTTTTATGTTACATGTTCAATTTTAGAGACACTAGTTACAGTTTTATATGTTACAAAAGAGACCTACTGTATTCTCAACCAGCGATGACATGTGCATGTACATACTTTCACAGAAGATTATTAAAGTAGTAGCATATAACTAAGAATAAAATATTCAATATTTATCATGTTCTCGACCTACTACCCACCAACATTCAAATCATTCTTCTGTAGAATGTTTCCACCATCCCATGTCGCATTAACAATTTAATTGATGCATATATTATTTAACATAATACTCCAATCCAATAGCAAGATTGTACGTAGTTTTAAGTGTTAGACAATTTCATATTAACATATACATTTTATCTTTCACCAAGCCAGAATCACTGTCCGAAACGTTATTGTAGAGTGCATTGTTCATCGCGTGAGCTTCTTGTGTCTATTGCCTTGTGACAGACTAGAATATTCATGATACGAAGTTTCATCGAGTGTTTCGTACTTATTTCCAGACTGGGATTTTGAAAATAATGATACAATGGTCTGCATTTTTCTCATGAATCTTTTACTATTCAGTTTCATATTGTAGCTTTATGTTGGCAAATGGGTTAAACATGTATTTCATCCCGTAATAACTACATATAAACTTAGGTTTGCGACATAGTAGCTCATAACCTCGTTATCCGTAATTACGAGCAAAGCCAGGATTACCTGAACAATATAAGGCGGTAAACTAGGAACATCAATACCAGGATGCGCATGGAATGATAAGTTTGCAACAATTTTAAATCTTTATAGCTTATAGCTAATCCTTATAATCGAACATCACAATAAAACACAACTCTATTATAATGATACTTACGTTTAAATTGGTTCCAAAAGTCCACATCATTATTAAGACGACTGCCACAAGACTTCAACCAACAATGCTACTAACAGCAGCCCCAATCGACGAATAAGAACTGTTATGTCGTTTTTTGCGACAAGTTTTGGCCATTAATTCGATATAAATTATCAATGAATTTAGTTAATACACAAATTCTTATCACATTTAATAACTGTTTACTTGTGTATTTTAGCAATATTTCATAAACGGACATGTTCATGGTGTGTAGTGAAAACCAAAACAAAGCATATTAAAATGAGAAAAATATCAAACTCAAAAAGTGAGGGAACAATGTATACCAGAAGTAGACCGTGTTATCACAGTATTCACTGTAGTTTCTTCTAATTTTTCTATTGAATTTTCTGCATACATATTGACCTCATAAGAGGTCCCAGCAACTAATTCATTAATGTTAATTCTAGTAACTATTGCATATACGTTTGCGTTCTGCCAAGTTTCATCGGCTGCTTTTTAATAACCAATAACGAACCATTGGTCTTCACCTCCATCAAAACGTGGTTTTCATTCAACGGTTAAATAACTTTTAGGTACCAAGTTGTTGAGGCATAGCTTGCTGCTCTGTACAGTACAAGAAAAGTATTTTGATAATGTCTTATCCATAGGCTTCTGTTTATTCTTTTAAAAAGTGCGACTTCCTTACATTCCTAAGGTTTCGTCAATGATAATGTATATGTGTGTCAAAGGCTTGGTTTTGTTATGATAAAAAAAAACTGGTTTCCAGATAAGGTGAGAAATAATTACTAATGCTTGATATATTTAGTTAATCATGAATTCATGTATCTCTGCTTTTGAAGTAAGAAATGAAATGTTGAATTTATAACATACCAATTGCTCGAATGACAAATTCATGTCCTGTAGAGCCCAGGTCATTGAAAACACGGACCGAATATATTGTAAAATCTTCACTTAGTAGTTGAGATACTGACAGGTTTGTCTGCAGTCTGTCTTCGGAAATTTGTATTTGAAATTTAGTAGTAGTGTTTAGTGTGTGCAAGTCGCCATTCTCTTTCATTTACTTCCTCCAAACAAGGTTCATGCTTAAACGCAGAGCGTACACAAATTATTACTTCTATCGAAATAGAAAAATGTCTAAAAGTTAATTATAAAACGTATTGTTATATTTCACTACTATTATTAATATGCACGCGCAAGTACGTAACGCTACAATAATTAAAATATAGTTTATGCTATTTCATTACTATTGATGTTTTTCAATCGTAACTCACCGGTACCAAATGACTATTAAACCGACAAATCCCGTATACTATTTCCATGTTAAAGCATAATAGAACCTATTCGTTCTGCCGCTTAAAATTGTAACTTCATTTGGATTTCTCTGGTTTATCTGTGCCATATTCAAGAAGAAACTTAGTTAAAATTTTACTTAAGTTATTAGCAATCCTTGAATTATATATGTTTCCTTAATATCTAAGGAAAACACATAGTTAAGAACGTGTTCACTTAAGTTTATCCTTAATTATTTGAATTTACTCTGGAAGTGTTAAGGAAGAATCGGCATTCTGTTACTGAAGAAGACAATATCGTGAGATCTTGAAATACACTCAGCGCCGGTGTTTGTTTACATTACATTTCACCCACTGTCAATCAGTAGCAGTTTCAACACGGTAAGTTTACTTGGGGGTTGTAATCCTTTCATTTTAGTGCATTCACGCCTAACTTATTTACATAAACCGGATACGAACATTTAACATTTTAACGGTCCAATATTTGCTTACATGCAACGTTAATTTCTTAATGTTGACTTATTTGTAGAGCTTATTTATATTAACAAGTCATCTTCTTCTTTTACACCAATGCGATAAAAAGCATGTCATTTGAACGACATACATACAAGGCACCTCCATTTGTGATATAAAATTCGGATACATCGGTTTTCTGATATAAAACTTGTACAAACTAATGTATCAAAAATATTAAAGAAGGTGTGCTTAGCCGTTTTGTGGTTAATTTCGAACTAGTAAAATTAGGTACATGTTTCTGGTATTTTTCCACAATATGTAACTCACTAAATGTTTTATATAAAATGAGTATTTTGTATTTACAGTTATCGAATATTAGAATATATACCTTTTGTATATACGTTAGTATACGATGACTCGAAATATGAATGTCATTTGCTGTTTAGTATTCTTTTTTTCATTAATAGTTTATTAAATCTTTAAAAGTACGTACTAATGTGTTTTATATCCATACATAAAATGTATCCAGAACTGACCCTCTGGCTCTGGAGACAAGGCAGCAGTCATCGAAGGGTACCGATTATGTCAACAAGAAACGAGGCACAATAACATGCACGAATACACCAGCCAACCAAGCGAAGACATCACTTGTCATCCATTTGTAACCAGGTATATAAAGTAGTTTGGAATCAATACATATAAAAACAGTTTTCAAATGCTTTTTCATGATGACAAATTCTGGAATATTCTTTAAAATATTTATGAGGACTACCAAATATACATAAACATAATGTTGCTTTTGCAAAATTGTTTTCTGTATAATCTATTCGTTGCCATTTCCGTTAAAGGAACTGAATGAAGTCAGCAACGATGCAGCCAATATACGAAATGGACAATGCCATGTCCTAGAAGACAGTGGCTATCCCTGTAGAAGATGGATCTATGCCATCCCTAGATCCCCAATATAGAGCAAAAGATTTGTACATCATGTATATATTGGTAACAAGAAAAACACGTATGGTAACACATACATGTAACACTCTGTACAACAAGATCCTGTAAGGTTTGTTTAATTACTACTTTTGTTTAAATTCATAATATGTCTTGTGGTATGCAATAACTTTGAACACCCACATAATGTCAGTATTCTGTAAGTAATTAATACAAAACTGACAACTGATACAATTTAAACCAATAATGATAAAATGCTAAACTAACATACATGATCATTTCAAAATAATATTTTATATTTCAGATATTTTATATTTTATTGTTTCCAAACATAATGTCAAATTTTGTTTGAATTAATAAACATGTATCAACATGTTTTACTGTCAGTCAATTAATTTGAGTCACATAGGCAAGAGCCAGTGCTTAACGAGGTATTGGTCAGTTTTAAAAAAGCGTTGGTATCCTTTAAAGAAGTACGCCTGAACCACACGAGGTATATCAGTTAAGTTGTGAAAACAGGTTTTAAAATAGTGTTTTGTATTCACTTAGTGTTTTGAAAAGTTATTTATTGGCAGATGAATAATAATTGTGTCATGGTTGAAATAAAGCATAAAGCATATACACACATAATATACGCAAGTTATATAAATGTTTACTTTCCAACAACAAATATAATACAATGTATATTTTTACACGATACCATTGAATCTGTTATTGGGATATTTAATATGTGCGTCCATGGTAAGAAGTATAAATGCATATATACAATTTACTTATTTCAAAAAAATTATCATATGTTCAACTTAAATCATGACACTAAGTTAGTCTAATAATGGGTAAACTTAAAAAATTGTTTTAAAAAATTGTGTAAAAAAATCATAAGATACTTTATTTCAGAGTTTATGTCCCATGCGAAGTGTGGCATAACATATGCAGATCTCATCGCATTTCACTACTAGCCATTATGAAAAGCAGAAAAAGCATTAGGTACGTCTGTATTTCTTTTCTATTTTTGTGGCATTGTGTGTTCTGTTTGTTACCAGCTTTTCATATTTACATACATTAAGGTATGTTATGGTTTTGTATGAAACCAAACACTGGAGCAAAACAGGTGGTTAAATACTGAAGCATACAACATATTTATATGCAGAAATTTAATATAGTCCATTACATTTGTTAAATTAACATAAAACAAATATACATGGTAAATAACGGTCGAATGCCTATATTATGATTATGGTTTGCAAATTTAAAAATGAGTGTCATGATGATGAGTATGACATGTTTGTTGATTTTTTACTAAAATATATTGTCATTATTTTGAGAAAATTACTAAATGTCAAGATTGTATATGATGTAACAAGAGCAATAACACTTTTTGTGATAGGCCTTTATCAAATGAATTATAAAACATACTTTCTTGGAAAATATTGTTCATGTTTCTAAATTAAAATAACAACATGAACATATTTTACATATACAATGTATCAATAGTAATACAGATCTCCAGATAAGAGGGGTATTTGTGTAAATACACTGTACAATATTGGCAACACCCTTTACAAATTTTAAATAGGGAGTACTAGTACCCTTTCGAAAATTAAAGTGTGGGTACTGGACAACACTGAAAGTCTTGCCATAAACTTGCTTCATGTGATTTTGAAAACAACACATTTTCGTTCTGCAGTTAACTTTCTAAATAAATCTTATTAAAAACTACAATTACTTTACAATATTGACATGCACATTTATATCCTTCACATTTAATATCATGAGGTAAAATACCCTTTTAAGCCCACTCCTATATTTTTTTTAATATAACACTGATAAATATGCATTGCCTTAAATTACATGATTAATTAAACTAGTTTGATAATTGACATGGAAAATGTTAAATCACACTGACAAGTAGAAGCTACTTTACAATTTAATAGGCGCGTTCGAATTGAAATTTGAATAAATCATACTTGGTGTGGATATTTTAAATTCAGAATTGTTTCCCCAATGTCTGCCCCAGTTCATGTGCCAACGGGTTGCAACTTCAATTCCTACTGCATGTGATGCACACATGCAACGATGGACTAAACAACCGGTAAAGTAAGCGAACCTTATTGATCTTTAATGAAAGACATGTATGTGTTATTTAACGATGACATAGATTTCTACAGCAATGCAAGCACAGTTCATTGAATTGTATTACCTGTTGATTAGGCCTACATCTACAATGCAATTACACTTGTAAATATTTGTGAACACGGAGCCATGTATACATGTCAAATTTAACCACATAACTGTTCGTGGCTGATTTTGGATTAAGACGTCATACGCAGAAATATGTGTTTGCGCCAAATTGTACCATTTTTTGGACAATTTTAGCGTTTGTCATGGATATTTTGCTTTGCAATATAACTTTACTGGTACACGTCCCATAACTGCTTCTTTAAATTGGCTGTTTTTGCTTAAATGTATCTGTCAAAAGAAGTAAATAAATATCAAATCAATGCGCAGATTAAAATCCGTCCCCACACAAAATCTTTCGTATGACTTTTCGAAAATTCCTCTTCAACACATGTATTTATGTTTTGTGTATCAGGAATATGGATATAACAGTTTTAAACATCACTTTATGACGCTTATATAATGCTGTTCATTTCAATAACTACTGGTTAAGCTGTGTCGCAAATACGTTTGATGGGACAACTTCCCAACTAAACGATGTTCCCAAATTATGTTCACCTATAACAAATAATCGTTTGCACTAAAAGGTGCCGATAGTGTTCGTTTTGGCTCCATTGTTTACACCAGATATCGTTTTCGAAACACGTGCGCACTCCTTTCCGGACATTTCCGGGGTAATTAAGATTTACCTAACGTTAAACGGATATTTTAACATTTCCATAGTAACGATTTGTTTTAGTTGGTTTATGAATCAAACATACAATGATAATTTAAACATATAAAATACGATTGTTGTTAGGACTTACTGCAAGTTTTACAATTCGGTCTGAAAATAAAATAGAAGTCTATTGTAGCATTGTCAAAACAGTAATATGAACAATAATTTATACTCTGCATAAAACCATTGAGATATAAAATGTCGACCCTATACCAGTAGCCAATGTATATTAAAAGTTATCATCAAGGTAAAACATATATACGTGTAATGTACAATGTTAATGATATTCAAACCATGCAAATACAATAATCGCAATCAATACAATGTACAACCATAAGTATAAGACCATCAACAAAAAGCATTCCATGTACAAGTACAAATTTGTAGATTTGACGTAAGATGTCTGCTCTCACTCTGTGTGTTCTGTTAGTTTACTAAGTGGAACGTTGGTTTGTGCAAGAATTAAAAGATTCCCGCATGCAAGTTGTCGAACAGATAAAAGCGTATCCTTATTGCATAAATGTTAATAATATGGTTACATTCAATACTTACACTATTTGTTAAAGTCCTGGGTCCTCTAACGTAATGTTTTCGAATTGTAGTTGATGTTGTTTCTTATAAGCAATTTTGGTAAAAATGACGACCTGACGATGCAGGTACACTAATTTAAAATATACATTTATCATAGTTTGAAATGTTAGGCTACAACATATCCGTAATGTATTCACACAAGTTGCATTTTATAATAATTTACATATAAAGCATTTTTAACTAATGGTTAACTATAAGTCTTTGTTATGTTTTGTCCAAAAAGAGCGAAAAGTAGACCACCTGTCTACGATCACATTTTATTGATACATCCCGGTACGAATTGTATCAACCACTGTATTTCTTCCTCTTTTGTAAATAAAATATAAAGGTTGGTCTTGCGTTGCTGGCATCATTTATAAAATAATTATTATTATGTTGCGCGTTAAACTTAACAGACATAATTTTACAAGTCTATACATCATCCAACAGTGAATAGGCTATGGTCTATAAGCTTGAATGTCATTAGCTATGACATTCGTTATTAATTATGATAACTGGATACCTGCCAGATTAGATTTGGATGCGCTTGTTAGGAAAAGAAAACAAAATAGAACAAAACTATTTTCCAAATGATGTTAGTTGCCCAAAAATACCATCAACATATCATTATCTCCTAAAGAACAATAATAATTTACATTTAATACTTGAATATATATTTATGAATAACATTTGTCACATGCACTTGCATATATGGGAAGACATATACAATATTCATTGAGTTACCATATCTCTGAATGGTAGACATATGGACATTCCTGGCTTTTAAAACTTTATACTTTGCATCTGTTAATTTATTTTCTTTTTTGAGAGTCATTTATGTTCAGTGTTTTAGTAACAATACTAGTTGATGGCATCCCGTCGATATCAATCGAATAATACGAAAGAATGATATTCTAGCACATATGTGAACAAAATTTATTTCTCTTCGTTGTGTTTTTTTTTAATTTTTGCTTACATCTGCACTTCATCAGTATACTTCAATGGTTAATATATCAGAACTTTATATAACCAATCATTGTTCCTGATCCTGACACTTTAACTCAAACTGCAGTTAGTTATGGTTGGAAATTTTATTCACAAATTAGTTTTCCAATAACAAGACTGTTAACTGTTTTAAGTATTTCAAATTAACATATGCATGTTCTTCTTTCACTAAGCCAGACCCACTATCCGAAACGTTATTGTAGAGTGTATTGTTTATCGCGTGGGCTTCTTGTGTATTGCTTTGTGACAGAACCGAATATTCATAAAACGAAGTTTCAGCGAGGGTTTCGTACTGACTGCCAGGCTGGGATTCTGAAAATAATGTACAACCATAATTTGAATTGCTTTTAAATAGTTTACCATTCCGTTGTATATGGAAACTGACCGTTGGCTATTGGGTGAAACACTTGTTTAATCTCGTTATTATTATATATAAACTCATTTTTATGACATAATTGCTCATTACTTCGTTACAAGTAATAACGAGTAATCTCTGGTATTCTTATGAACTATTATCACGTATAAGTATGACTTTTCGATTTACAACATGTCGTAATACGGACCGTATGCAATCGTTGAAATTTAACTGTATGTCGTTAGTACGGCCAACTCATTCGTAGTCGCGTCTTAGTCACTCGTTATTCTGAAGCATATTAAATGTTGATTTTATACAATTTAACAAAGTAATAGCATGCGTGCAATAGAATGCAGGTTTTAAGTCATAACTACGCCGAAAGATTAATTATCCATAATGGTGATCATGATCATACCGTTTCTGCAGGATTCATATTCTGAGTTGCATTGGCAGCTTGGATGCTCGCTTTGTAACAAACAGTTTTATTATTTATAGAGTTGTGTTACAACAGTTCATTGAATACGTTATATATACAACAAACAGGTCAACAAAATTTGTATAAACTATATTAATACTAATTGTCCACAAATGTAAATATCACACGACCGATACATACTGTGTTTTAAATATGTCATCGTAACGAGTTGCAGACTCAGGATTACCTGAAACATACGTTCCAATAATATAATTAGTAAAAAGCACTATATACATAGCCCTTAATATTACTAAAACAATGAAAAGTAGTATTATTAAAAATAATAAAATTCTTGTAGTTTTATCCTACTTCACAATACAACAAAAATCCATGTATACGAACGTTTCAATTTGCTTCTAAATTTCCACAGTACACCCAAGATGAATACCACAACAGTGCCGCCTACAGCTCCTCCTACTGCAGGCCAGGCAGGAGAAGAGGAACTGCCATTTATTGAATTATATAGGCGAAGAGGAACTGCTATCTATTGAATTATAAAAATGTTATAGACGAATTAATGTGTTACAGTTTGTAATATGTTTCCGTTATTATTTTTGTTTATGTCGTTGTTTGGGGCAATATTCGTCCATTGATTTGATATAAAAAATTTATGAATTTCATATTCAGACATTCTTATCACAATTAATAAAAGGTCAATTAGGTATTTTAACAGTATTTCATAAACGGACATGTTCGTGTTGTATAGTCAAACCCAAAACCAAACATATTAAATGAGAAAAATCAAAGACAATAAAGTGAGGACACAATGCATACCAGATGTAGCTTGTGTTATCACAGTAAATCATGGTGGTTACCTCTGATTTTCCAATTGAATTTTCTGCATACATTTTGACTTCATATGTTGTCCCAGCAACTAATCAATCAATGGTAATTTGATTGACTGTTGCAGAGACGTTTAAGTACTGCAAAGTTTCATCGGCGGTTTATTTATAACCAATCACGAACAATTGGTCTTCGCCTCCATCAAATCCCGGTTTCCATTCAACGGTTACTGAACTTTTAGATACGAAGACTTTCACGACATGAAATTGATGTGGCATAGCTGGCTGCTCTGTACAGTACAAGGAACGTATTTCAATAATGTCGTATCCATTTTTCTTTGTGGAATATATGTTTATTATTTCATAAAGTGATATCATTTTTCTTACATTCTTCAGATTACCGTCAATGATACTTTCTTTGTGTGCCAAACATTTGGTATTGATATGATTAAAAGTAACTGGTAGGGTGAGAAATAAATACTATTGTTAAGATACATTTAGTTAGTCATGAATTTATTTATCTCTATTTTTGAAGTGAAAACAATTAAATATTAAATTTATAAACATACCATTTGCTCGAATGTCAAATTCCTTTTCTGTGTTGCCTATATTATTGTAAACACGGACCGAATAGTTTGTAAATCTTCACTTTGTAGTTGAGAAATTGACAGGTTTTTCTGCAGTCTGTCTTCATACATTTTGTATTCCGGGAGTATTATTTACAAGTTTCAGCTTAGCTATTAATCATTGTCAGATTCACAGAATAAAGTGAAAGTCTGACTGTCGTTAATGGTAATGCTCAATGCAAAGTTTAAAAACCCTTCGGCATAAAATCTTCTTGTGTTGGCAGGATCTACAACATAAATAATATGATGCAGCTGATGCTGCACAATATTTGATTTAGTTGGTAATGGAACTGATGTCGTACGTGTGTTTTCTATTTACTACGTTATTTCAATTTATAACTACTATTTGCTTACATTGCACATCCACGTAAAACGTTGTTTCGTCGTATTGGTGTGAAACCACGTGACACTCGTGTCCGTTGGATTTCCGGGTGTGTAAGGAAACGTAACAGTCAACGTTCTGTTCAATAAAACTGTAGAGTTGCCAATAGACCGAGCAACCGCTGGTACTGAAAAGAAGAGTGTAGTGTTGATGAAATCAGAATAGTTTAAGGCAAAACATTAACCTTTCGGTGCATGTTAGTTATACAAGTATTGGAAAATGTATACAAAAACAAAATACTGAATTCAAAAGTTACAATGTAAACAAATAAAAACTCTACTTAGAACATCTAGCTGAAAACTGGATTGATTTATTCCCTTGACATTTCCATCAAATGTTGTGTTCATTTTATTATAAGCTATGCACGTGTACTCCCCACTGTGTTGTTTGCTGACAGTGCTGATAAAGAAATCGTCGCCAATTCCAAAGGTATCTGGTGACAATAAATATGCTGTACTCGGTTAACTCTTCGTCGTACATGTGCCTCTGACGGAATGACCTTTGTTCACCTTCAGATGGTTTGTCTGGACATCATTCCCACAAGTTTGAATTGTAAACGTCGTGTCTCTGGGGCAACTAGTAACAAATGATAACATACTATCAGATCCACAAAACGCTAATGATCAAACCAAAATGCATCCATCGCATTATGTTCACACAGTTAATATACAAACGAACAAAATCGATTACATATACAAATGTGTTACGTGAATCTCCACAAAGTTCCTACAAAACTTCATACAGTATACTATGAACAAACATTCATCAGAATGGGTTAAACAATACTAAGCATGTATATTCATTTCACGAATAACTAAGTATAAGTATTAGTACGACCAGTGCAATGACAGCAGTAAACCACCAATACGGCTATGGATTTTCCATATTACAATTTAACAAATGTCCTGTTATCTAAGCAATAAACGTAGTTGTTTTCAGTACGCATTTAGACAATTATGTCCGGTTTTATAAATATAATGTTATGTATAGCGTGTGGGAGGAGGGTTGCTCCTGCTGGTATGCGTCATGATAAATGGTTCATGGTTAACAGCCCGTATGTTATTTTGTGGTACCACCAATGTTCCAATTGCACAAATCGGATTTGACGGGGGATCTACATTAAATAACATGTATTGGTACGCCACGTGCATCATCGGTTTTTTTTCCACCAAATGTATATTTAAAAAGTGTTATTGTTTGTTATATTCAAATAAGTGTTATGTATTTGTGTGGACAAAACCCCAACTCGGGATATTATACAATCTATATGCAAGTAGAATACTGAATACATTTTGTGCAATGTGATAATTTGCTATTGTATTTTCACTGTAATATATGCTATCTTAAAGTTTATCTTCAATTTCTAGAAATATACAAAATGAACACCATCCGTAAAAACATCTATAACACAAAACTTGGAGCAATTTTATTTATGCAATTTGTTTTAACATGTACAAAACAATACAAACTAAATAAAATTAGTATCGTTCCAATAATAACATGAAACTTTAAAGTTTATAATTAATAACGAACATTGCACATGTACTTTTGTTCATAGTACTGCAATTTTTAATATAAATACAGACTTGTGAAACGAGGGTCATGACTCTATAGCTCTGCTCTTCTCGCACAATTGCCTGTAACACACATTTATGCGTTTTGCTAGTTACTTGCTTAGAAATATATGTATAACCACAAATAAATAACCAAATAATTTTAATAGTTGTGGCTGAGCTGTGAACTACCCAGTACAGTCGTGCATGCGCATATACAATATGTCCAAATATCAAATTCTACGTATAACATTGATAAGAAACACAGTATTTATTATTGCTAGAGTTCAAAGATTGTGTTTGATTATGGGTGGAGTGCCAATGCAATGAACAAAGAAACATGCAATAAAGCAAGTGTAAGTAATAGTGCCACATTTGTCCCAATTGGAAACGCATACAATGATTGTGTTTTATAATTAGCATTTGAAAAGTGATTAATATGCTGTCAATTACAATAACACTATTTAAGTAGATTTATTCGTTTGATGTTCATGTTACAAGAAATACATTTACATGCTTAACAAGTTACACTCTAACAAAATAGTCTACCCACGTAAAATAATGACAAGTAAACGTGTGGCATTTATCGTTGTTTTCGTGGGCCCTTATGTTGGGTGCATAACACTGCATGTGATCACGTCTGTGTTTTCACTATATTCCCATTTAAATGATATCGAAGTGGAGTGTATCACTGTGCTGTTTGATAGGGTCCATGAAATGCTCGGCGTTAGGTTTCCAGAAGAGAAACATTTTAATACAGTACTGCTTCGTATCACAGAAATAGCTTACGCTACAATGACCGTATTATACAGAAAAGCTGGCCTTGATGGATTGACTGAAAAAACGAAACACGAAATCATATATAAATAAAACAAGGAATTTTGGAATACAATGCATTAGCCATTTTTGTTATGAACAATATAAATCAAAAAGATTAATCACATACATCTTTGAGGTGAATAAGATTAACACTTTACTGTGATACAAATATACAACGATTACAAGTCGATTTTTTAAGAAATACGTTGGCTGATCTGCGAGGTCGTGGACAAAGATTTTTGGCAACAGATTGTCAATGCAACAAACACAATAGATATGAATTGAAAGGTGAACATTTTGTGAAAAGGAAGCGCAATATTTAATATATGAAGACTATATGTGTATTATGGGAAAACCCACCTTGTGTAGAGAGTATTGCACACTTTGAATGCCAGTCGTATCATTAAATGGACTACGTCATCGAAAAGGGCCTCAAGGGGGAAATTTCTTTTAAAAAATCTGAAATTCAAATATTAATACTGACATAAAATAATGGCTAAACCAGGCTATATATAATATAAAATCAAGTATATAAATATGGGTCCTGTTTGTTGTGCTCATTTCATGTTTCCATGTTGACGTCATAATTGTGAGTGTTTTTTATAACCATAGTTAACACTCTATTTCTTACCAAGCATACTAGCGTAGATGGTTAAAGAGCTGTCTACTGTCATTTCTTCGAATGACTTCTAAATCGGGAGTTCGATCCCTGCTTGGGGTTTTAATTTTTCAGACTTGTTTCTAATTTGTTTTTATCAAATACATTATTGTTATTATATTATGTCTTATTTATTTCATGCACATGTCTTTTTAAGGCGCATTTCTATCATATAATGTAGTGTAATAGGAATCCAATAATAAAGTGTCGTAATTTACAACAAAAGTTTATCAATTCATTTGTGTTGTTAGTTAATATATTAATGACATGTTATTTTCTGACATCATCTCTTTCTTTACTGCGAGTTTGGACTTTACAATGCAAATCTTTCAAGAAATAGTAAACACTTTATGCATATACACAGAACATGCCCATTGACATGTATCGACATTAAAAGTAAGATTTTAGACTCTCCTGTCAATGAACAACAAATTCGCCTCCACAGTTGCTGATTGATTGATATCTATAGATATAAATGAGTTTGGGAATATTTTAATTACCTTATGCACGAAAATGTTATCTTTAAACTCTGTACTTTTACGTCTTGTAAAGGTGGTTTGAATTTAAAATCATTCACACAATTATGGCACTCCCCACATGGCTGTTACATGATTGTTCACTTTTCTTTTGTCCAAACACAAATATTTATAAACACAATGCACGTACACCATGAGTGCATTAAACACATGAGATGGTATTAATTGTATAAGTCATTGAGGCGTCAATATGCTCCGTACGTTTGGCAGTAAATATACAAACAAAGCTGTAAAACAGCATCGTTTGTATATTTTGTAATTGTTGTTTGTAATTAGTACACACTTGCGTTTTCCTTGTTGTTATGATGTTATTTTATGTTCACCGGTTATGCAAAAAACATAGTGTAGCGTTGTCCACAAAATTTAACGTCTTTGTATCTTAAAAAGAAGAATTACAAACTATTCTTTTATATATTACTTTAAATGTTAAATGGGATGACTACTGTGCTTACTATAAACAAAACCTACTCAAGACGTTGATGAACAGAGCCCTGTTGGATATGATTGTCCCATATCCGTTTGAATCGTTGCAGTATATTCTGGCACCATGAGATACAAACGTAGGCGTCATTGTAAGACTGTTTGTCGTCACAACGGCCACTGTTACACTGCTGCTATTCCCAGTAAGATCCCCATAGTCCGTGTAGTCCGAAGGAGTTCTGTTATCCAGGTACCAGGCTATGACAGGTGCGGTACGTCCCACTGATGATGCACTGGATGTAGCTGATTGTCACGTTGGTAGGACGGACATTGTTGTTAGCGCTGGTTTTAAGACTGCATATTCCACTGGTACTGCAAGTGAAAAAATAATTATATGCATTCAAATAAAAGGCTTCAAAACCGCATTGCATGTACGTACTTTTTTTCCATCTGCTCTATTTAAGTTATCATTAAATTAACATAAAAATACAAATAATAATTATAATTATAATAATAATAATAATAATAATAATAATAATAAATAATAATAATAATAATACTAATAATAAATTGTTAATCTTAATAATGATAGTAATAATACAAATAACAATTCTTATAATAACATTATCATTATTTAGATACCGCATGTATTGCAAAACATTTTGCCAAACATATGGTTATAATGTTTTAGTTTATATAGCATTTGTCCCAATGTATTACACAACACTGAGATAAGCAATACTGCGTACTAGTATGTGATTATCAGGTTGAACATATGTTACTATGAATATCTATTGTTCTATATTCCTCTCAGTAAATACCAGTTTCTGTTAGGCTATATTTAGAAATTGGTGAGTACATGTAGTTGAATTTAGTAGTTGGTGAGTAAAATACCTAACTACCAGCATTTCATTACCAGCAGAATATTGTGTCTTACTGCCTGTGTTTACTATATATTATTTTATTTTATGACCCCTGGAATCTACGACGAGGTCAGAAAAAATCCATAAACCCGACAACGCTCTTCTAATTTTGCTGCATAAAAACAGCATTGGGTGTTTTCTAAAATTGTTTGTGCGATGAGTTATCGAGTTATCGATGCTCAAGTTAAAGGTGTTATTTTCTTATTGGCGTATAAACGATTTCGCAGGGACTGTGAGGTTTATTCGAGTTACCGTAGGTATTCGATTTTTACTGTGGTATGAGAAGTAGTTTGATATTAACGTTAACGTCAGTGTTAGTTGGTTTATATGTATTGAGTGCAAATAATTGGGATCTGCACATAATCTACTTGTCACAGTATATGAAGTATGATATTTGCCTGTTATCGTTAGTGTTATTTCATTGCTGTATAGTGCTTGCGCATTGATGGACACTGAGCATTTCCACTTATCTCCATTGTATGTTGTGTTTAGTGGTCTGAGAATGCACGCAAATGTGGTCGCTCCGCTGCATTTACCACTCGAAAGTTCATTCGGTAGCGTAAAAGGAGCAAAGGTGCAAACGCTGCTAACGTATTGAGCGGATGTTTTCATACGTTTTTTCACCTGCTGGTAGTCGCCAACATGTAACAGATGTCGTAGTTGAATGCGTGCAGGTTAATTCCAAAGCTTCGTTGACCTTACCACGTTGAATTGGATGTAAATACTGGGGTCTCTGTGCCTTAAAAATGAACAAAGTAGTATTATGTTATGGCATCTATAGCATCATCACCGTTGTGCTATACTACAAAAAAAATAATAATCATGGAAAATCGTTATTGTTTCTTGAAAATTATTAATTGTTTATTTACAATCTAGCCCTGTATTCATCAAATGCAATACAAATTGTCGTCATAGTTCATTTTATTCGCAACTACGTTGTAACTCATCTATACAACATTAGTGTTAAATGACGTATGTGTATACCACTCAATTCTTCATTTTATGACGTGTCTAATGTTTTGAGGAATATTTGAACAAATCATTAATCTGTATTATTTATTGTGTGGTGTATTTTATACGTGTACGATACGTATGAGTGCGATATCAAGTATGATTTAAGCGTGTTTGCGATTTTTAATGTACGCGTATGTTTATGTTAATATGCTATTGAGATATATGCTGCGTGTCTGCAAACACGCGATTTATTTGATGAACGCAGACAGACAAGAAACTGGCTTGGAAAAAACTAAGTAGCAAACTTATATCTATATTATCTGATTAATTCAAATACTAGCTCTGTAAACAATAAATAAGTACAGTATTGTCATCGTAAATGTTCATGGTATTTAAAAGTACCTTCAAAGTCATGCACATTGTGCAACGGAATGTAGAACTGAGCACCTCAAAACAACTTTACGGTTTCACAAACTGAATGAAATAGAGATTACATGTTACTGGCCAGCGATTAACAGAAAAATACCACGAAAGTAAGCGTCAACAAACTAAATGTGTGTTATTCTTCTCAAGCACGCGATAGAGATCGTTTCTATCATAGAATGGTGTATTCAATATCGTGTTCGGGCATCAACAATTGGTTGTTCTGTAGTCCTTATTAAGTGAAGTTTACACGACTGTTATTGACCTACCTATGATCTATCGAACATACTCGTGTTTATGTGATTCATTGTAATTCATTTAAATCATGTGCACGAACTGTGGGTCATTTAATAGAAAATTAGGGCTAACAGAGAATGATACTTCAGATGCGCGTAACAACCCGAACCATTTCAAAATTGATAGGCAAATACACGAATGCAACATCAGTCGTTCAGCAACAATCTCCATTACACATTGACCATTTGAAAAGACAAAACAAATACAACTAAAGATCCGATTGCAAATGATGATACGTCCATTGGTACATTAATAAAATTATGGTCAGCGAATAAAAAATAAACATATCGCGTGTCGCTTACTTTCGGTTTCTAATTTCGTAGAAAATTATCTTCTGCCAAAAGATATGTTATCAATAAATTTATTTAAACAAGAGTATTTATTTTAATTAATTCTTTGTTGTAATTTATATTAAATCAAGTCACACTAAATTAATCTGTATATGTGTATGTACTTGAACTCAGAAGAAAACGATATCTTTCCCTGTGGCTTCTTTTAGCATTTTCGCAATCTCTTGCGGAGATTTTTTCAAAGTCACACAAAGTTTTATAATTGTCCGCTGTTCGATAGCGTCAAAAGACGTCATTTTTTATGAGAAACTAAACCGCAGTTGGTTTACAAAACATGTAATAACGAGCAACGCACCGACGTATGACGTCAAGATTTTCACACGATGACGTACGGTGCAAACTTCATTTTTTCGCGCAATTTTCGTGCATAACAAGTTCCGATCAAGGAAGTTATACAGTTTGGAAGACGGACTATATGACACGATACTGCTCAATATTTGACTTGCCCCGGGATACGCTAATAATACTTAATAAAATTACTGTAATATTTTTAGTAAAAGCGCCGTTGTTTTTATTTTTCCAGAAACAATTACGTTAAAGTTACTGTATACCACAGTAAGAACATATTTTTATAAACGCGTTTTAAAAATATTTAACTATTACGCGTATTTTTCGGACACACCTCGAACTTCAAACCGTGTCAAACTTACGCTCTTAATATTTAAATTTAGTAAAACGCGATTTAGATGCAGTTAACAAAATACAAACTTATATATGAATTTCAAGCAGTGTCTCATCCGAAATCATTAAAATGATTTAAATGGTAGATCTAGTTAATTGTAAACAAACAAAGAGTTACGTGCATACCTTGACCAAGATATCACAGAGTTGTCGCTCTGTGAACGTTATTCTGCGATTTAAATAATTATCCACGTAGAATCAAAACCGTATTTAAATACTATTCAGCACTTTTGCTGCGGTTACTATTTATATCGTATGCATATTAGCAAATATATTCAAGCCAGTAATAATAATAATATGCGAGGAAATAATTGTTAGAAAATATACAACGTTTGATTGTGATTGAAAGAATGCTGCGTTCTGTATTTACTATGTATGTACTCGTAGATTATCTCATGTGAGCGTTCTTGAACGTAACATATATATACAATTCGAAATGAGAATATAAACATAGAACATATTGCTAATTATTTACATGGTATTAAATAGAAACATATATAATGAAACTCCGTTTAAAATACAGATTGATAAAAGTAAATTCGGTTTGAATGAGCATTATCTATAAATCGTAAATCACAATGCCTTTTCCTTCGGATATAAATCACATTTCAAGAGAGTTAATTGTGTATTACCGTATATAATTACCGTATGCTTTTAATTACATTGGTTATTTCCACTAGTTCGCTGATGAAGGAGTTTTATCGTCATAATCATTGCGTCACAAATTCATCGCTCACGGCTAAGCATTCTTTCTGGGATGTTATTAGTATCCTAGTCTCCTCCACACAATTTAAATAGTGACAAAAACAAAGTGGTATTTGACATTATAGGAACAAAATAAAGATTGAAGCAAGTTTAAAGTATTACATTGTGTCAATGTAGCCTAACATGATACTAGCTAATTTCATGCTGAGTTCACAATGTCAACTATTGCAAGCCCATCGTTCAAAATTGTAGTGCTTGCTGATGTAAAATGTGCTTTTGTCTAAAGAAGTTTATTTGTGGCTGTATAAAAGCTGTTAGTCAATAACCTATAATATGAAACAATGAGGAAATAACAGGGTATTGCACGCATATTTCAGTGTGTAACATGTTTATTGTAAATTATTTATTAGATCCAAATAGATCTTCATGTATTTAAACTTATTAAATAGCAAATCCACCTTCTATCACACAATATTTATCTGCAGCTGCCATATAGGTATACACTTTGAGCATTACCACTACTTGGTAAAAACATCAGTCTTTCTCATCGATGTTAACAACAATTATACTGGTCACAATTCCAGCCGGTTTGGAAATTACGTTGTCTAGCTCTGCATCACACATGATGGTAGATATATTTTGTCAACATTTTCCTCATTGCAGATTGAGATGGAGTATCTGAACTTTGGGTCATGATGGTGTCTTTTTCAGTATGATGGTTAGTCTAAATTTCCGTTTTGTGCAGTGGGTCAAATGTTCGATTATTGGTAATTCAGGAATGGCGTTCAGGGCTGTTTCGTTTTCATCCAATTAAACAACGATACATTTTAAACCAATAGTGTCGCAAGGATAGCCTTTCTTACGCTGGTGAAGCGCATCAGGTCGTCTTTGGGACTCTGACTCCATTTAATCAGAAGGGGTTTTCTGCAATATACTTTAGCACCTTGCTTTAAAACCTAATTACACGATATGAGAGTTTATTGCCGAGAGCTGTTTTACCCCTGAAGAAAGAATATGTCTTTATTAACTACACATTGATTACTATGGATGACTGCTTGCGTGCGAGATTAAATTTATTAAACATTGACATTGTAATTACAATTTAACTGAGATCACGTCTTGTTTCTGTCAACTAAATGGCCATGAAATCCAGGGAGAAACTTAAGCTGCGTTTTTTGTGGGTAAATCAAGTGTACCAACTCCACTTCTTTAGTGCAATTATGCAGCAGTCGAGTTATTTTCTCACTTAATGTAGCGTTGTATTTATTGCGTAAGTATTTCAGTAAGACACTTTTTAAGAACGTTTTACTAAACAGTATAAGTGAGTTGAAACATGTAAACCCCACACCCACCCACCCACGCTCACACACACTGCAGTAAAGTTGAACCTAAATAGCCGTTGTCTGTTGGCATTTGCAGCAAAGCTTCACGAGTTGTTAAAGTGTACAACAGCAAACAAAGCTAGCGGTGTTAGAGCTTTCATTACTAGTAGTATTCCAACAAAACAAACTGAGCAGAAGCATTAATTGATAAAAATGTGTTTTCCAACTTGGAGTTGCTTCCCTTGTATACTAAATCCATTTTACATTGTTGCTAGTTCATTATTTAAGATGTTGAAACGTTATGAAAAGACACACTCATTTAAAGACATATATATAGGTCTATATCCAATATAAATAGCCAAAAGTCTAATTGCAAGGCTGCGTGTTAACGATTCAATACTTCATATTTGCCTAGCAACCCTGTGCACACACAGCATGTATGTCTCGCGTGCAACCTGATAGCTGCAAACTAGATCACGTTAGCTACAATCAATACTCAAGCGCGATTTGAATAGTGTAACAGGAAGAATATAATTTAGTCATTGCATATTAAATGTATGTACATTAATAACATACACGAGCGTTTGGGGTTAGAGTTTGACTGGGTATAGTATCTAAACCATTGACTGACACTACTGTCGATCATTGAT